>CM021108.1:427062251-427192710 GCA_007115665.2 Sequoiadendron giganteum | reverse complement strand
TACGTACCTTTTGAGCAATGGCTTCAACAAAAGTGGCAGTGAGCCCACACTCTACATCAAGGCATCCAATGGTGAGATAATTAGTTTTTTTTTTGTATGTAGATGATTTTATTTTTACAAGTAATAGCAATGTTTTCATTGTTGATTTCAAAGAGGCAATGAAAAATGAGTTTGAAATGATAGGCCTAGGTTTGCTGAAATATTTCCTAGGCATAGAGGTCCAACAAATAGATGATGGAATCTTTATTTCTCAAACAAGTTATGCTAATCAAATCTTGAAAAGATTTAGAATGTTGGACAGCAAACCAACCCCAACTCCAATAGCTATAGGTCTGAAATAAGCAAAGAGGACAACAACGAAGATGTTAACCCAACCCTCTATAAGAGCATGGTTGGAAGCCTCATGTATTTGATAACAACAAGACCCGATTTGATGTATGTGCTAAGCCTAATTTCTAGGTTCATGGAGTAGCCTAAGGATGCACACTGGCAAGCAGGAAAAATAATTTTAAGGTATGTTAATAGCATGAAAGGCTATGGAATTATGTATACTGCCTCTAATGAGTTTCAACTTGTTGGGTACATAGATAGTGACTAGACAGGAAATGTAGATGATAGGAAAAACACTTCGGGATATGCATTCCACATGGGTTCAGGAGCAATATCATGGGCATCAAAGAAGCAACCCATAGTTTCTCTCTCCATGGCTGAAGTGGAATACATTGTAGCAAATGAAACAACATGCCAAGCTATTTGGCTTAGAAGAATCCTTGCAGATTTGAATGAGAAGTAAGAAGATGGTACAACCATATTTTGTGACAACGTATCTTCTATTGCCTTGACCAAGAATCTCGTCTTTCATGGATGAAGCAAGCACATAGAAATCTGCTACCATTTCATAAGGGAGTTGGTGGAATATGGAGAGATCAAGCTTTAGTATTCCAGATCTGAGCAGTAGCTCATTGATATTTTAAAAAAGGCATTGTCAAAAGACTCCTTTGAACGCCTAAGAGATAGGCTGGGTATGCAGGAATGTGCCGGAACTTTGGTTCTAGTAAACACAGAAAAGTAGAGATGCTTCAAAACCTTGGTTCAGAAAAACACAGAGGAGCACAGATGCTCCAGAACTTGTAAGCGCAGATGCTCGAGAACTTGTGTTCTGGAAAACACAGAAAAGCACAGATGCTCTAGAACTTGTGTTTAGGGAAACACAAAAGAGCGCAGATGCTCTGAAACTTTGGAGAAGTGCATATGCTCCAAAACTTTTGAATGGTGATGTAAATCAAAGAGACTCAAGATTAAGGGGGAGTGTTGTAAAATCTGATCTTGAGCAACAACGGAAAATTGCATTTAATGCACAAACAAATGAGATCCATTTTGGATCGTTCCCTCCAATTGGTTTTTCAGAGACTTGTTGTCCCAATTAATGAATTGGCAGAAAATTAATTTCTGGTTGGTGAATTTGAATTGAGCACCAATTTTTAGAAAAGGCTAGAAAAGTAAATGCAATGAATAGAATTTTTTTTCTATTAGAGAAAAAGAAGCAAGAGAGATAGAAGACAAGGAGCAGCAGAAGAATAGAAAAAAGAATGTTCAGGTGAACTTGCAGTAGCAGAGGAAAGTGCTCCAAAATATTAATAGAGAGCAGTGCTCCGGAATATCTCCAGCATGTAGCAGCAACCAGTTTTCTTTAGTGCACCGGAACGTGCACAGTATTTTGTATGAAGAATGTATAGAGCTTTTCTCTGAGTTTTTGTATGTAAACATTTTGGATTGTAATCTTTTTTTATAGTTTAATGAAACATAAAATATTCTGCCTCCTCTTCTTGCTATCTATTTTATTTGGTCTATATTTTCTTCTTTTCCCACTGTAGTTGGGTTCATTTTCCCAACATAACCATGTTCTTGTGGTTTATTAAAGGTAACAACAACCATAAGTCAATCCATATTAGGAAAATTTGGATAATGATTGGTAATAATCCTGCTGCTTCTGCTCTTGTACCCATTAGGCATGGTCGTGGCTTTGAGCACTCTACTATGTAACACTCTTTATTAGTAACTTAATCATGTTTTTCATATGTCTCTTGTTACATTTTAGTATTATCTATGTGTTTAGTTAATCTTGGTCCACAACGAATTCCTTTACTTCTTGATTTGTATGCATAAATGGAATGTCTAAATTTGGTTTACGATTTATAAAAATATCATGTTTTTGTAGTTACTGAGAATGCTAACTGATTTAGTAGGCATATTATTTAATCTTTTCTTCATGGTTCCTTGGGGGTGTCTTGTTCAACCTTGCACCAACATATCAATGAGTTTTTTCCACCATGATAAAAAGAATGAGTTTATTATAACTGTTCTTTGTTACTTCCTGATTATTTTAACGCACTATCTACCTTTTTGTGTCTTTTCTGATTGTAATATCTATAAATCTATGTTGCATAGTAGCTTATTATTTGTGTTTATTATTTATATATTTCATAATTTACATACGTAAAGAGATTGATGTTGTTGATTTATTATGTTGAGCAGATATGTATGGATCAGGGTCGCAATTTATGGTCTTCAGATATGAATTATAACAATTCTTCATAGGTCAATAATAAAAGGGGAAATTCAATGCAACTTATCAAAGATGAGCATATTCATTTACTTCTTGAGAATGGTGTAAGGGATGTATTTAATTGGCTTCAACTTGTGATATGGATTGCTGTGAAATCTTGGTCTCTACCGCACTTCAAAATCCATAACTACTTACGCATATTTTTTTCATTCTTCTATATTTTGGAAAGGAAATCTTGGTAAATGCATTTTTATGATAACAACGCTATTTTTGCAACAAATTTATGTTCCCGGGTGTTCCAGTTTGTAACAGTTCCTTCACTTCTCTAAAACCGTATTTCTTAAAGAATCAATTGCTAACCATTTTTCCTTGTTGACCCATTGGTGCTTATCCTATATTTGTATTCATGTTCTAACACATTCTTTTAAAAGATAGGGATTTGGTAATAAACAACAAATAGTTGGAGCAATAAAGATATTTTACCTTGTCTCAAGTAGATAAGTTATCTTATTAATCAACTTTTGATTTAGTAATGGATCTATCTTCTTAGTTCACAATCATGTTACGCTTGTTCCTACTTCACCATTATGCTACTATTCCGTATGCATTTTCCTGTAATAAATTAATCTCTATTGTTTAATTCATTGATAATGTTTATTAAAACTGTTAACCCTTTTTCTCCATGAGATCACACTTATTTGAAGCATGAAATCACACAGTCCATGTTCCATGTTTCTTTTATTGTTCATGATTATGATAATAAAAATGTTATGTTTTGTGCATTTGAGTATGGGAGAAGAATTTTCTATTCGCACAGTCACTGAGACTACATGTTTCCCCTTTGTATAGCATAGCAATTTAGTTTAGAAATAAAATCTATTATGCATTTCCTGGAAGTTATGTCTTGCGCGATAGATCTTTTGATATGGGATTGTAACGCATTATTATATTATTCAAATTATTTCTTGTATGCTTGATTTTCTCTCCAAACTAGTTATGATTGCTTTTGTTTTCCTTGATTTTGGATGTTACTATTAATCTTTCTTGGGAATGGAATTTCCATATGCAACCTCGATATATAGGTGAATAATGTTATTGCATGTTGCCTTAGAAGTAGTTATGATTTATTTTTGAACCTATACTTCTAAAACACATTGTAAAATCATGTTGTTTTAAAGCTTTGAATTATGGTTATCATGTTGGGAAAATATCCCAACTAAAGTGGGAAAAGATGACAACACACAAAGTAAAGGAGACAGCAAGGAGGAAAAATAAATTTTCTATTTCATTCAAATACACAAAAGTATTACATACAAAAAAGGTTTATATACAAAAATCAGAGCTATGGCTCTGTATTTCCTTCATACAACAAACTTCCCAGATTCTAACACAACAAATATTTTTGTGTGTTGCTCTGTGTTGTTGCCAATATTCTAAAGCACTAGAGCTCTGCACTCTGTACAATATCTTCTATTGCTACAGGTTCTTCTTATTCTTTCTCTATTCCACTCTCCTGAACATTCCCTCCTTGTTCTTCTACTCTAAAACATTCTATTCTTCTTTGTTGTCTTTCTTAGCTTTTTAAAAAATACTACCGCTCAATTTCAAATTCAACCACCAAAATTAATTAGTTGTCAGAAACATTAACTAGGACAACATATGTCTAGCACGAAAAATGGGGGGAACGATCCAAAATAGATCTCTTCTAACACTACATTAAGTAAATTTTGTTGGAGCTCAAGATTATTAATTCCAACACTCCCCCTTAATCTTGAGCCTTTCTATTTTTCATCACCATTTTGAATTTCCAACGCTAAATTTTTGGAGCTATCTTGCTTGCACCTGTTTTGTGTTCTCGAGCTATCTTTCCTAGATCTGTTTAGATTTCTGGCACTTTTTGAGTTTCTAGAACTAAAGTTCCATAGCTATTTGTCATCCCAAGCCTATTCCTTAGGCATTCAAAGCAATCTTTGTTCAATGGTTTGGTAAAATGTCTACAAGTTGCTGCTCAAACCTACAAAATTTAATTTTAATTTCACCATTCTCAACTAATTCTCTTATGAAATGATACCTGATTTCAATGTGCTTGCTTCTTAAATGAAAGATGGGATTCTTTGTCAAAGCAGTTGATGAAACATTGTCACAAAGTATAGTTTTTCCATCCTTTTGAACTCTTCCTTAAAATCTTTTAAGGTCCTCCTCTACCAAATATCTTGACATGCTACTACATTTTCTACTATATATTCAGCCTCAGCTGTAGATAAAGAAACTATATATGGGTTGTTTCTTGGAAGCCCATGAAATGACTCGCAATCCCAAGTGAAACACATACCTAGATGTGCTCTTTCTATCATCTACACTCCCTTCCCAATCACTTTTTCTGTCGCCAACCAACCCAAAATCATTTTATGCACTATACAAAATGCCATATCCTTTGGTTCCATTCACATACCTCAAGATTCTTGTACCCACTTTCCAATGTGACTCTTTTGGAGTCTCCATAAATCTGGAAATCAGACTTACACTATGCATTATATCAGACCTAGTTGTTGTTAGATACATAAAGCTTCCAACCAAACTCTTATACATGGTTGGATTCACATTGTTGCTGCAATATTTCTTGCTCAACTTCAAACCTATGGTTGTTGGTGTAGGGGAAAGCTTGCTATCTTTCATCCTAAACCTCCTCAAAATCTATATTGCATACTTTTCTTGAGAGATAAACATACCATCATGCATTTGTTTTACTCCTATGCCTAGAAAACATCTCAAGAGACCTAAGTCTGTCATTTCAAATTCTATTTTCATGGCCTCTTTAAAATCAACAATGAGGAAATCATCATCCCCATTGAAAACTAAATCATCAACATACAAGACAATAATTAAAATCTTACCATTAGTTGCCTTGATGTAAAGAGTGGGCTCACCATCGCTTTTGCTAAAACCATTACTTAACATATACAAGTCAATCATATTGTACCATGCCTGTTGTGCTTGCTTCAGCCCATAAAGAGCTTTCTTTAGCTTGTATACCTTGTTTTCTTGAACCAAAACTTCATAACCAGGTGGGTACTCCACATATACTTCATCTTTCAATACTTCATTCAAGAAGGAAGACTTCACATCCATTTGATACACCTTCCACTTGTGTTGGGTTGCAATTGCTATGATTTCTTGCACTATTTCCATCTTGGCAATTGGAGCATATTTTTCATCATAATCTGTCCCAAATTGCTGTTTGTACCCCTTGACAACTTATTTTTCCTTATGCCTCTCTATTCTTCCATCAACATTTCTCTTGGTCTTATAGAACCATTTCACTCCAATAAATTTCTTGTTGGGAGGAAAATAAATTGGCTCCCATGTTCTATTTCCTCATCCATAGCTTCACACCATTTTTTTCTTTCACAACATCCTCAAAATAGATCGGATCACTATGAGAAAATAATGCAAAATTCATACTTTCATCAAATTCTTCATCATACCTTGTGCTATCATAAATTTTCCTTACGCTTCTTATCTTTCGTGGAATCAATGATGCAAGCCTAGGGTTAGAATTTCTAGAGTTGCTTGACTACTAGACTGATGAAGAAGACTGAGTGCTAAAATTTCACTCTGTTGTAAATTTTTGAAGCAACTACTCTGCTGAATTCTTTTGGAGCTGCTACTATTTTCTGAACTATTACCTTGTTGTAGAGTTTTGGTGCTCCTAACTTTTGGAGCATCTTCATCCTTAAAAGGTATTTTGATAGGAATACCCATGTTGCTATCCACCGTTCCATCCCATGAATCATTCTCTAAGAACTCTATGTCTCTACTGATAACTATTTTATTGGTGATTGGGTTATACAACCTGTAGGCTTTGAACTCTTCACTATAGCCCATGAAGAAACACTTCTCACCCTTGTCATCCAACTTTTTCCTCTTCTCTTTGGCACAAGTGCATGTTTCACACACCCAAACACTCTTAAGTGATCAACTATCCACTTACATTTTGTCCATACCTCTTGTGGAATCTTGGACCACAAATTGCCTTTGTAGGACTTTTATTTATCAAATATATTGTTGTTGCTATAGCTTCACCCCAATATTCATTTGGAAGCCTCTTGGATTTAAGAATACTTCTTTCCATCTCTACAATGGTTTTGTTTTTCCTCTCAACCACTCCATTTTGTTGCAAAGTATATGTTGTTGTTAGCTCCTTCTTAATGACATGTTGCTTGCAAAAATTCACAAATTGATTGGAGGTATACTCTCCCCCTTTATCTAACCTTCGGACCTTGATGAAATGTCCACTCTCCTTTTCAGCCTGGGCCTTAAACACTTTAAATTTGTCAAATTCTTTAGATTTATGTTGTAAGAAATAAAACCATGTCTTATGGTTGTAGTCATCTATGAAGGTCATAATATATTTTATATCTTAGCAATAGAAATTATTTGCATAGGGCCACACAAGTTAGTGTGCACCAGTTTCAATGGTGCTCTTTCCCTTCTAGAATTGCCTGATTAAAAAGGCTACCTATGTTACTTGCCTATAATACATGCTTCACATCTACCACTAGACTCTACAATGGTTGGAAAACCTTTAACCATACCCTTCTTTGAAAAAATATTCAAACCAGCATAGCCTAAGTGTCCATACCTAAGATGCCAAATCTTGGAGGGGTCTTGAATGTTTGTCTTGAAAGTTGATTGCTACTGTACAACTATACATTTTCCATGCTTGGAGTTTGCAGGTATAGAATGAACTGAGAAAAACGTCTCTAACCTCAAAGGAAAAATTCTATTTTTTGTCATTAGCACTACTACAATTATTTTCTTGCTTCCATTCTTCTCATAAATGATGCATTCACCCTTTTCCATCAACACTTTGTAGCCCTTTTGGATCAACTGTCCAATACTCATGAGATTGTGTTTTATACCAAGGGAAAATATACATTGTCAATCTCCTTCTTCTCACCTTGCTTAGTTTGAAACATAATAGACCCCTTTCCCACAACTAGAACTATTTCATTGTTCCCCATTTTTATCTCAGACTTGATATTTTTATCAATGAAAGAAAATAAACTCTCATTACCAGTCATGTGGTTACTACATCCAATGTCTAAAAACCATACCTCATCACTACCTTTCTCAGAAATGTTGCACATGATGAAGGCCTTTGATTGATTACCCTCAGCCACATTTTCACTTTGCTTGGACTTATCACATTGCTTTTTCTAGCACTCACTTGTATAATGACAAAACTTATCACAATAATAAAACTCAACGTTGCTCTTGTCAAACTTTTGACTCGAGCTTTTGTTCTTCTTGGCTTGTCCGAAGCTAGACTAAGAATTGCTTGCTCCCACTTGATTGTGTGCTCATTTTGAGCTATCTTCTCCAACACCTCCACATTCAGATTTGCCTCTATCTCTTCCTCTTGAGCTTCATTTGAAGTTGTTTCTACCTCTCCCCTACCTCTTGCATTGACTTGATCTTTGAAAGCTTGCTCAAGGGAAGAATTTTCAAACCTATTTAGGTGTTTCTGATGGGTTTTTAGGTAACCCATTAGCTCATCAATGGTCAATGTTGAGAGGTCCTTTTCCTCTTCAATGGAAATCACTATTGCATCAAACTTTGAGGGTAAACTTCTGAGGATTTTCTTCGCAATCCTTTGCTCTTCCATGGTTTCTCCATTCATCCTCAATTGGTTTATCAAACTAGAAATTCTCATGTGAAAGTCTAATATTGACTCACTATCCTTCATTTGGAGAGTCTTAAAATATCTTCGAAGCATCAAGAGCTTCACCAAATTAACTTTATCAATCCCTTTGTAACTAGTTAGGAGGATTTCACAAGCTTCTTTTGCATAACCAATTGCTGGTATTCGAGGAAAAATAGAATCTATCAAAGCTTCCTCAATCAAATTGAGGGCTTTAGCATCAATTTTTATTGTCTCCTTCAATTGATTCTTTTGAGCATTGCTCAATGTTGTAAATGCATTTAGGTCAGTCACATCTGTAAACCCATTTGCTACTAACTCCCACAAATCATTTGCAACTAAAATAGTTTTCATTTTCTTTGCCCAGTTGTCATAGTTTTTACCATCAAACATGGTTGGTTGCTACCAACTCCTATTATCTCCAACAGTCATTTTGCTAAATGGAGGAAAACTACAAATACCCAAAAAAATCTAAGGCTTTTCTTAATACCCAGAAGCTAGGTTTCTATCATTGCACACCCAAAAAACACTAGGGATCTAAGAGACATGGCTCTGATACCAAAATGTTGGGAAAAGATCCCAACTAAAGTGGGAAAAGATGAAAACATACAGAGTAAAGGAGATAACAAGGAGGCACAATAAATTTTCTATTTCATTCAAATACACAAAAATATTACATTCAAAAAAGGTTTACATACAAAAATCAGAGCTATGGCTCTGTATTTCCTTCATACAAAAAACTGCCTAGATTCTGGCTCAACAAAGCTTTCTATGTGTTGTTTTGTGTTGTTGTTGCAAATATTCTAAAGCACTAGAGCTCTTGGTGCAGAGCACCTTCACTGTTTTCATAATTTTGGTCTGATTTGCCTTGAATTCAAGGTCTAGTTTTGAGAAATGGTATTTTTATTTTTGTAATAAGGCCAAGGGGGCCAAATTCAAGTTAAATAAACCATTTGTGGTTCAAGCTAGGAAAGGTCTTAACATTTACACAAATGTTAGGGAGTTAATTAGTGTTTTTATGTCTAATTAGGTGGGTAATTGGAAGCCCAATAGTCAGTTCTCTTTAAATTCCTTTTGGAATGATGTAACAAGTTGAAAAGCCATTAAAAAGTAAGAAAATCTCTCGAGAATGGTTGGAGACTAAAGTTTTTGAAGTTTGAATAAGGAAGTTCTATTTTTATGTGTTCTTTTCCTAAAAATCTGAGTCTCTTTCTATTTTGTGCAATCAGTACAGTTAGCAATTAATGAGAAAATTATGATGTTGAGTAAAGTGTCGAGCTAGCTTCATTTTGATTCATATTAGAGGGATTCTAGTTAAGCAGGAAGGGAGATTTGGTTTGTTTTCTAAAAATTGCTCTACAAGTAGGGTTTAGAGGGTTTGCAAACAAAATGAATTACTAAGGGCCATTCCACCATTGTTGAATGCTATAAATATGTGGAATGGGCTTGTAGGAGTGTAGAATGATGTTTCCTTTTATTTCTTGGTAGGGTGGTAAGGAAGAATGAGTGTGGGAACGAGTTATGGGGTTGATAGGGTGATTGTCCATTAAAGAAAACCTTGGTTTTTGTGATTAGTAGCTAGTTTAAGTCTCATAAAGAGGAGGTGATGGATATGTGAGTTTGAAGACTGACACTCAGTATGCATGTTGGTTTTGAGCTCAGAGAAGATAGTATTGTGGGACTTGTTTTGGAAAAGAGGCTTAATTAGGCCATGGTAGAGCGAGGAAGGACAGTTTGAAGAATTCCAATCAAAAGCAACCTTGGTCAGGCTTTTGATATGTTGCAGAGTAGGGTAAGGGGTCCCCAAAGGTGTGTTGTGAATTTCATGAAGAAAACTATAGTTGAAGATATAGTTGAATAAGTGTGTCTCTTGTGCTGCTAAGTTTCAATAATCCTAATGAAGGAAGTCACCCAAATTGTGAAGTGGGATCAGTCTAGCCAGTCAAGAAGTGTAGAGAGGAGTTAGAAACCACCCTATCTTGCATTAGGTGGTATCAGAGCATAGGCTCTAGGTCCGTTTGAAAAAGAAGTTTGAAAGTTCAAGTAAAAGTGAACACAGAATAATACAAAATGCCTCCAAAGATGGGTAGCACAGCAGTTGCTAAATAAATCAAAGCCTTGAGAGAAATGATGGAAGCTCTTGAAAGGAAGGAAAAGAGAGATAAGGGTATAATTGAAGTGAGTGACCCTGAAGAGGAGGGTGAAGAGGAAAACCCTCAAGAAAAACCCCAAGAGGATTTGGGGGTTGAAGACAAAAAGTTCTTGTAGATGCTTAAGGCAGCAAGAGGAGAGGCTCAAGAAGTGAAGATAGAAATCCCTACGTATGGAGGAAAGATGGATGGAGAAGAAGTCATAGAGCGGATTGATGATCTTGACAATTACTTCGAGTTCAAGGAGATTCCTAAAGACATGAAAGTTAAATTTTCTAAGACAAAGCTCAAAGGACCAACTCTAACTTGGTGGAACTACACTCAAGAAGAGAGAGTAAGGAACCTCAAGTCTAAAATCAATTCATGGGACTGGATGGTGCAAAAGATCAAGAAAAAATAATTACCTGTAGACTGTGAAGTACAAGTTTATAAGAGACTACAAAGGTTGAGGCTGAGAGAGTTGGATGTGGCTGCTTGCAGGGAGGAATTCCATAAATTGACCATAAGGTTAGGGCATATGGAGAATGAGAAGGAAAGAGTGGCTAGATATCTGAATGGATTGAGGGGTACAATCCAAGATGAAATCATCTTGATGACTCCTGGAATAGTGGAAGAGTGCTTCCAAGTGGCAACCAAGGCTGAAGAGAAGATAAAGAGGAGGATGGAAAAACAAACTAGTGGTAGAGATAAAAGCTTCAGAGGTAGAGGTAATCCTAGAGGAAGAGGCTTCTAGAAGACAAAAAATGAACAAGGCACTACTCAAGAACAAAGTGGAGACACAAGAGGAACCTTTAGGGGAAGAAGGTTAGGAGGTAGAGGCAGGTTCAATGGACCAACAAGAGGATCTAATTCCTTTTCAAGGAAATGTTTTGATTGCAACCAATATGGTCATCCTTCATGGAAGTGCCCAAAAAAACAAAGCTCAAACTACCAAGGTGGAGAAAGGAGAACTCAAGTTGTTCATGAAGAAGAAGAAGAGGTAGAGAGTGTAACTTCTTGTGCAAGACCTTCAACTCTTTGAGCTAACCTAGAACTAGGGGATTCTTTGATGATTAGGAGGACGTTGATAAAAGTGCCTACCTCAAAGGAAAGCTTTATTCAGAACAAATTGCAAAGTTCGGGGAAAGATATGTAAGGTCATTATTGACTCTATCTTAACTGATAATATTGCATCCTTGGAAATGGTAGAAAAAGTTAGATTGAAAAGGATACCCCACTCTTATCCCTATAAAATTTCATGGTTGAACAAGGGACAACAGGTTATTGTGAATGACCAGGTTTATGTGGAGTTTTCCATTGGTCCTAATAAGGATATGATTCTCTGTGACATTGTACCCATGGATGTGTGCCACCTACTTCTTGGTAGGCCATGGAAATATGATAGGAAGGCACAACTTGATGGTTTCAAGAATGAGTATCAAATTGAAAAAGATGGAGTGCAAGACAAGTGTACAATCCATGAAGGACCTAATGTGATGATGGTGAAGGGGAAAGAGTTCCTAAAAGACTTGGAAGAAGAGAAGGTTGGTTTTGGTGTTATTGGGAAACCAATTTCAGAGATAGCAGCAGAGGACAGTGAGAAAGAAGCCCCAAAGGAAGTGAAGACTCTACTTAATAGGTATGTGCACATAGTGGTGAAGGAGTTTCCAAGTTCTTTACCTCCAATCCATGATTTAATTCATCATATACATTTATTTCCTGGTTCAAGCCTTCCTAACAAGGCTGCTTATAAAATGACACCTCAACAGAATGAGGAAATTAAGAAACAAGTGCAAGAGCTTTTAGACAAGGGCCTAGTGAGGAAAAGTCTTTGTCCTTGTGTTGTGCCAATAGTTTTGGCACCTAAAAAAGATGGCGAATGGAGGCTCTGTACAAATTCAAGGGCCATTAACAAGATAACTATTAGGTATAGGTTCCCTATACCTCGGATGGAAGACCTCATGGACAATTTAGCAGGGGCAATCTACTTCTCCAAGATAGATTTAAAAAGTGGCTACCACCAGATAAGGATTAGAGAGGGTGACGAGTGGAAAATGGCTTTCAAGACCAATGAGGGCCTTTATGAGTGGATGGTGATGCCCTTTGGGCTATCAAATTCCCCTAGCACATTCATGAGACTCATGAATGAGGTGTTAAGATATTTCATTAACAAGTTTGTAGTAGTATACCTAGATGATATTTTGGTATTTAGCAAAACAAGGGAAGAACACTTGGAACACTTGAACAGAGTGTTGGGAAAGTTACATGAAGAGAAGCTCATGATTAACCTCAAGAAGTGTGACTGGATGAAGCAGGAGCTTATATACTTGGGCTTTGTAATATCAGGAGGTAACTTAAAAATGGATCGAAAGAAGGTTGAAGCAATCCTTAACTGGCCTACACCAAAAACAGTGAGAGAAGTGAGGAGTTTTCATGGCCTGGAAAGCTTCTACCGAAAGTTTATAAGGGGGTTCAGTCACACAATAGCACCAATGATAGACACTATCAAAGGAGAGAAAAGGAGTAGATTCTAGTGGACAAAGGAAGCTAATAAAAGTTTTGAATACTTAAAACAAAAGGTAGCACAACAACCCCTACTTACTTTGCCTAATTTTTCTGAAGTATTTACAATAGAATGTGATGCTAGTAATTTAGCCATAGGGGCAGTGCTAAGCCAAGAAGGGAAGCCTATTGCCTTCTTTAATGAAAACTTGAATGAGGCAAAGAGAAAATACTCATCATATGATCTAGAACTATATGCCATGGTGCAATCTCTCAAGAAATGGAGGTAGCAGACCTGGTCCCCAAGGAATTTGTGGTGTTCATGGATAACCATGCTCTGAGTTTTCTAAACATCCAGGAGAAATTGAACCATAAACACATGAAATGGGTGGAGTACCTACAAGCTTACGCATTTACCATAAAACACAAGAAAGGACAAGCCAAAAAGGTGGTAGATGCTCTAAGTAGGAGGGAAGCATTAGTGCAAGAGGTGCAGCTTCATAGTGTGGGTGTGGAATCACTCAAAGGTATGTATCAATCTGAAGAATATTTCCATGATGTGTTTGCAGTTTGTGACCAGTCTCAAGGTTCATTTCATAAAGAATATGAGGACTATGTGATACAAGATGGGTTACTCTTCAAGGGAGCTCAGTTATGCATCCCAAAATGCTCTGTGAGGGAGAATTTGGTTAGAGAAAAGCACAGTGGGAGCCTTGGTGGACATTTTGGTCATGACAAGACCTTGGATCAGATCAAGAGATTCTACTACCGGCCCAAGATGCATTTATATGTCAAGAGGTATGTAGAAGGTTGTGTTATTTTTCAAAGAGAAAAGGGAACAAGTTCTAATGCTAGGTTGTATCAGCCTTTACCCATACCAAGTGGACCATGGGAAGCAATAAGCATGGATTTTGTTTTAGGTTTGCCTAGAACTTCTAGGGGCTATGACAGTGTGTATGTGGTGGTTGATAGGTTTAGTAAGATGGCACATTTCATTGCTTGCAAATCAACTAATGATGCATCACATATTGCAAACCTATTCTTTAAGGAGAATGTTAGAATTCATCGGCTACCATTATCTATAGTATCTAACAGGGATGCCAAGTTCATTGGCAATTTTTGGAGAACATTGTGGAAAAAGTTAGGAACCAATTTGTCATTCAGCTCTGCCTACCATCCTCAGACCAATGGTCAAACTGAGGTTGTTAATAGGTCATTAGGAAATCTGTTAAGGTGTTTAACTAATGAGCATAATCAGTAATGGGATTTGAGATTGCCATAGGCAGAGTATGCTTATAATGACTCCATCAATCAAAGTATGGGGAGAAGTCCATTTGAAGTTGTTTATGGAATGCATCCAAGGGGTGTTTGTGAGTTGAGAGACTTGATGGGAATGCAGAAAAGAAGTGCACAAGGCGAGGATTTTTTTGTGTCCATGCATGACATACACAAACATGTCAAGGAGACACTTGAAAAGCATGCAACCAAGTATAAAGAGAGAGAAGACTTGAAAAGGGGAGATGTAAAATTCAAAGTGGGTGATCTAGTATGGGCACATCTAAGAAAAGAGAGGCTACCTAAAGGGAAGTACACTAAGCTGATGATGAAGAAGATAGGACCCTGCAAGGTGGTCCACAAGTATGGCAACAATGCATATGAGATTGAACTCCCACAAGGAGTTGCAATCTCACCTATTTTCAATGTAATTGACCTCTATCCCTTCAAGGGAACTATTTTTGTAGGTAAAGAAGCAGGTGAACCTGAAAAAGATGAAGGGGAATGGATCAAAGACCTTCCACGTACTCAGCCAATGAAACTTGAAGTTGTGTTGGACTCAAGAGAGGTGAAAATAACAAGGAGAAAGGTTTATAGAGAGCATTTGGTAAAGTGGCATGGACTGCCTTAGGAAGATGCAACTTGGATATCTGAAGAGGACATAGCTCAGCATGGAGTCTTTTTTGAAGACCTCATTTCATTAGGAGAATGAAATCATTTCATCCCCGAGTGTATGGTGCAGAGCACCTTCACTATTTTCACAATTTTGGTCTGATTTGCCTTGAATTCAAGGTCTAGTTTTGAGAAATGGTATTTTTGTTTTTGTAATAAGGCCAAGGGGGCCAAATTAATGTTAAAGAAACCATTTGTGGTTCAAGCTAGGAAAGGTCTTAACATTTACACAAATGTTAGGGAGTTAATTAGTGTTTTTGTGTCTGATTAGGGGGTATTTAGAAGCCCAACAATTAGTTCTCTTTGAATTCCTTTTGGACCGATCTAACAAGTTGAAAATCCATTAAAAAGTGAGAAAATCTCTCGAGAATGGTTGGAGACTGAAGTTTTTGAAGTTTGAATAAGGAAGTTCTATTTTTATGTGTTTTTTTCCTGAAGATCTGAGTTTCTTTCTATTTTGTGCAATCCGTACAATTAGCAATTAATGAGAAAAATATGCTATTGAGTAAAGTGTCGAGCTAGCTTTATTTTGATTCATATTAGAGGGATTCCCATTAAGTAGGAAGGGAGGTTTGGTCTGTTTTCTGAAAATTGCTCTACAAGTAGGGTTTAGAGGGTTTACAAACAAAATGAATTATTGAGGGCCATTCCACCATTGTTGAATGTTGTAAATATGTGGAATGGGCTTGTAGGAGTGTATAATGATGTTTCCTTTTATTTCTTGGTAGGGTCGTAAGGAAGAATGAGTGTGGGAACAAGTTATGGGGTTGACAGGGTGATTGTCCATTAAAGAAAACCCTGATTTTTGCGAGTAGTAGCTAGTTTAAGTCTGATAAAGAGAAGGAGGTGATGGATATGTGAGTTTGAAGACTGACACTCAATATGCATGTTGGTTTTGAGGTCAGAGAAGACAGTATTGGGGGACTTGTTTTGGAAAAGAGGCCTAATTAGGCCATGGTAGAGCGAGGAAGGATAGTTTGAAGCATTCCAATCCAAAGCAACATTGGTCAGGCTTTTGATATGTTGTAGAGCAAGGTAAGGGCTCCCCAAAGTGTTATGAATTTCATGAAGAAAACTATAGTTGGAGATATAGTTGAATAAGTGTGTCTCCTATGCTGCTAAGTTTCAACAGTCCTAATGAAGGAAGTCACCCAAATTGTGAAGTGGGATCAGTCTAGTCAGCCAAGAAGTGTAGAGAGGAGTTAGAAACCACCCTATCTTGCATCAGCTCTACACTCTATGCAATATCTTCTACTAATGCAGGTTCTTCTTCTTCTTTCTCTTTTCTTCTTTCCTGAACATTCCCTCCTTGTTCTTCTACTCTAAAACATTTTATTCTTCCTTTTTGTCTTTCTTACCATTTTCAAAAAACAACTACTCAATTTCAAATTCAACCACCAAAATTAATTAGTTGTCAAAAACATTAATTGGGACAGCATATGTCTAACATGAAAAATAAGAGGAACGATCCAAATTGGAAGAGATCTCTTCTCATGTTGCATTAAATGCATTTGGTTGGCACTTATTAATTCCAACATATCAAGACTCTTTCATTGTGAGAAACCCAACATGAGACAAAAAATGTGTCACTCGCCTACATTTATTTAGCTTTCCTTGTGTAATTAAAACTGGCTATGTAAGCTTATGTGTTATTGTGTTTTCCTTTTGTAAAAGAATCATATTTAAAGTCTTGCTAATTTGAAACTTTTCTTAATTTCGACTAGTTAAGTAATCAGTTATGAGAGTTATCTTAAATTCCAAGTATCTGTAGCAACATAATTAGTAATTGCCTACTTCTCTGGTAATCCTCTTGTACTGGTAAGTTTCTGAAAGGAATCATTTACATTCATAACAAGAGATTAAATGCTTTTTGATTTAAATGAATAAGAGAGATCGCCAAGCATTTTCTATCATTGATCAAATAATTTGTTGTGTGTTAACAAAGGCCTATCCCTCCATCTTTTCTCCACAATTCTTACCCCAATTTATTATGCTTTTGTTTGGGATTCATATTCAATAAAAGTGTTAATATATAACCTGTTAAAGATTCAACTATACCATCTGGTTTTCAATATAAAAGAAATACGACTCATAGTTATGCATAACTAATATGAATTTTCCTCTATAATGTGTCATTTATTAAATGCTATAGTTTATCTTTTGTACTTAATCGTCAATGGACCGTTCTTAGCATGGCCTGCATTTTCCTAATATTCTTAGTTGAAAAATATAATCTTGTATAGATGCGTGTTTCCCAAAAAGGATTTTTACACTATATGAAATCGCTTTATTTTGGGCCCGATTAGTTGTATTCTTAATGCGTGCAACAATTTACACTATATGCCTTGATGCAGATAATATGCAGATAAATTGATTTACTAATGTTGTTCTTTTGCTAATATGTATTTTTCCTTGCAGTGTTCAGACATGGGGTGCCTTGTTTCATCTTGGAGTATGCATGGTGAATTCTTGTTTGGTTGTAATAGCTTCAACTATTAAGTAACTTCAATTATTAAATGTGTTCTCTTTCGTTAAAATAGCTACAACTTTGGTAATTGTATCTTACACCATAGGCTTTAATTTTCGTGTCATTATAACATCCATAATACCTTTTGTAATGGACTCTTAAAGCATGCATTTTATTTGAAATCCACTAAATAGAATTTGTATCCCTAACATTTATCCGAGAAATCTTTTACTCATGCTGGGAACATCTTTTGAGATCTAAAATCTGATTGTACCCGCTTATTGAAAGCTTTGAGTGTAAGTTCATTTGTACTAGATCTACCATCTAATGCTCGCATATTTCCACTTATTATTTGCATTCTTTTTAATTGAAAAGATAACCAAGAGAAACAACACTAATCTTCTATTCAAAATTTGTTGATGGAAATTGCATAAGTAGTTATCAATAAAGTAAAGTTAATGGTATAGATTGGAATTGTCACAAGAACTTGTAGTCTCATGGGTAAGTAAGTGGATTAAAGTTACTGTTTTCTTAATCTTTATTAGTAAGTTAATTTTAGATCAAGTTACCCTATTCTCTTTTAAGGGTTAGAAATATTTGGGGTTTAGTTATTACATATATATAATTGTTAACCGACTTCTTAGAAACATTGAAAATAATTTACTATAATTGATTATGTTAACTGATTTATGAGATAAATTTGCATTACAATTATTATTTATAGTTAGGGACATGAAACATTAATAGTTAGTCATGGAAATTCAAAGGATCTCTCGCTATAAGAATAGTATTTTTTTATACCAGTATAGTAAGTGTAATCCGGTTATACACCAATAATGAACTTATAAGTTATAAAGAGGCGTGGATCTGGTTGGTTTCTAAAGTGATTAAATAATCTATTTAGTTAAATTAGATTCGTATTCAATAGTAGATTACATTCTTTCCTTGAATTTAGAAAAATTAATAGATAATTGTAATAGGATATCTTCTAATAACTCATTTCTTTCTTGTCTATTTCTTTTATTATGTTGTATTTTAATGAGATATTGAAGAGGGCATTACAGTGTCTATCCTAGGTGGATTTCATTCATCCCAATCAATAATTTGGGGTAGACAATTGAAAGGGTGTTGTCAAAGGTTGTAGGTTCAAAGGGTAGATAAGATATAGTGAAAATATATGATATTGAAAAAGTTCGGTGATACACTTAAAGGAGTCATTGAAAGTATCCTCATTAGATAACTTATAAACATAAAAAGTTTTATATGCTTCCATAGGTATACTTTTGGTAGTTGAAGACACAATATCTAGTTTCCCAAATCTAAGTCCTATATAGCATGGTTTGATAACTGTTGAGATAGGTTCTATCATCCCTTTCTTTTGTGTGCCAAGTCCACTATGACCATCTTACGCCATTTGCTCCATTATTGGAAATACTTTAGTGTATTTTTCCATTGGGAGTATGACAATATTTTTTTTTTATAAATCCACTTGTATATTTCATCTTCTATAGATTCTTTGTCCAATTCCCCCATTTGGAAAAAGTGGTCAAACTATATTTGATTATTATGTTGGATACTATTTGTGTTTTGACTAGTTTTCCATATGATATAGGCCATGATGGAAGTTGGCCTACACAAAAAGACCATGTCATATCATATTCCCCACATCCCTAGTCTTCAATGTGAATATTAACCTTGAGATTAATTGTGTATTAAGTAGATGTTTGAGTTAGTGTCAATGTGTCTATATAGGATTTAGAGGAGGATGCTTCAACATTGTTAGGAACATGAAGTGTGGCGTATCCCCTGAAGTTACTGCAATATTTGAATATATCTAGATATTTCAGCATGGTTACTTCATTTTCATCATGATAGAACTTGAGGCACTTGTGAAAAGTTGATGGTGCAATCTTCATGGTGTGAATCCATGGGTGACTAAGAAGTACATTGTATGGGAGTTCTAGATCCAATACTTGGCATATTGTGTCCTTGACTACTAGTCCCACTTTGATTGGTAGGGTAATGGTCCCTTTGGAGATCCATTCAACATCAACATAAGCTTTGATTAATATATTCTTAGTTGAATTTATAACTTCCTCAAAGTATCCTAGTATTTTCACAAATTTTAAGGTGCATATGTTCAAACCAATGCCACCATCTATTAAGACACATTTTATGTGATGTTTATAGACACAAATTTCCAAGTGAAGGGAATTGTTGTGAGTAGGAAAATAGGATATTACATCTTTGTTAGAAAATGTTAGATGATGTGTAGAGGTGAGATGACCAACCATAGCTTGATATGGGTCCACATTTAGATCTATAGGTATTGATGATTCCCTAAGAGATTTATCTAATATATATTTATGAATCAGTGATATGCATTAAAGATCTAGAATGGATATTTGAGTCGGTGTTTTACTCATGTGATCCATAAGATTATATTGTGGCATATTGGGGTTGCTAGATGTGGCTCCTTGTAGAGTAAATTTTATTTTGTGGGTTGTAATGTTACATTTTGAATTTGTGTTCTTTATAGTAATAGTGGATACATGGTTGTCAACTTCATGGATATGGTTAACTATATAATCATATTTGATAGTTGTATAATTGGAATTGTTTCTTAAGATACTACCATGGTTAGGGGCACTACCTTTTTCTTGGTTGTGTAATGGATCCTTGAGGATCGCCTAGTCATTGTTCAAATATTTTTTTAGTTAACCATACCAACTTCTCACTTGTCGATTAAGTCATAAATTAGGTTCTTTAATTTGAAATAGTTGGGAGTTGTCTATCCTTTTACCCTATGATAATCACAAAAATTAGTGTCCTTCCACCACATGGGTTTGACTTGTGGTTCATAATGCCTAATTTCTAGTAGGGTGACTATATTCTCTTGGATTAATTTTTGAAGCATAGATTTGATGGGCTCTCCTAAAGGAACAAGGGTTGTTATTGAATCTAGGAGGTGCTCACTATGTATTGTCTTCTATATTTTATGATGTTTGAACATTGTTTGGTGCTTGTATGTGTAATGTGGGTTGAGCAGTTTGGGCCATTTTGATGTCAAGCATGCCATCATTAACAAAAGTTTTATTCTTATTTCAATAATGAGACTTTTCATTCAAAGAGTTTGAATAGTCTTTGTTTTCTTTGAATATTTTGACAAGTCCTTTGGAAATTAGTGATTTCTCAATAGTAAGCCCCTTCTTAATGACTTCATCAAATAAAATTTGAACATATCATTTTCAAGTGAAACCCTATTTCAGTGTTTATGTTTTGAATGAACATCTCAACCAATTATTTCTTCTAAATGTTACATAGAATTTTCCTAGTTAAGTTTCACCACATTTGTAAGGAGGCAAATGTTTCTCCAACAATTTGTTTAGTGGTACATAAGTCAGTCATTATTGTTTCATGCTCCATATTATAGAAGAAATATGAGATAAACTTGTCAGCTAGTTCATTAAAGGTTCTTATACTTGCAGGGAGTCAAGAAAACCACTCCATAGCTTGCCCTCCTAAGCTTATTGGGAAGAATCACATTAGATAAGTATCGTTATGCATCACCTCTAAACAAGATACATAGAAATTTATCATGTGATCATGAGGGTCTCCCTTTCCTTTGTACTTATCGAATTTTGGCATTTTAATGTGATGTAGAAAAGGTGGAATATATAAAGTCCTATCAAACGGGTAGGGGCATATGTATTCTAATATGTGGCTCTTTTTATGTGGCCCCATGTGGATATTGGTAACTTATAAATTTTGGATTTGAAGAGCTAGATTTTTGGGATCTGCTATAGGTGGTAGGTTAATGACATTGTAGGAAGATGCATGATGTGATGATTGTTGACCTTGGGGGTGTAAGGGGGAAAATAAGCATAAGGAAAACAAAAAATTAATTGAACCAAATCAGTTCAAATAAAATAAAATTCCAAACCCATACTCATGAAATGAAGCTATAAAACAATGAATTCAATCAGTAAAGGTAAGCATAAAGCAAGAAACCATAAATGAATTCATGAAATACAACTATACCATACCAAGATGAAGTATAATTCATATTGATGTTGAATTGCATTTGAATCAATATGAAGCCTCCATTTGATGTTGAAAAAGCTTCAAAGAGTGTTAAAGGTGGTCTAAGATGTGTGTGTATTTTCTATCAATAATTCGAATATCAATTTAGCATGACCTCTATGCACAAATTATCTAGATTCTTCGATCATTTTTTAGAATGAAGAGGGTTGTTATATAGATTTTAAGATTTCAGAGGAATGATCAAGATTCAATGTTAAAAGATCATGATCAATGGTTGAGAACCATTGAGAGGAAATCGATTGGAATGATTAGTGGGATTAGATTGGATTAATTGGGGGGATTGAGGAAATTGGGTTGAGTGGTTAGTGGGATTGAAGAATAGATGGGTTAGTTAACCGTTTAGAGTGAGAAATTAGTGATCATGATTTACTCAATCACAAAAGGGGTGAGGATACTTAATTAATTGAATAATTAATTAATATTGGAGATGAACGTGCAAGTAATGTTTGACTTTAACAAATAAATATGTATTTGTTTGTTGACTATGTTATGATTTCAAATAATTGATTTAATTATTCGAGTTTAGAGAGGGGAAAGTGATTTAATTTAATTATTAATGATAACAATTTAATCGGTTTAGATGAATAGGATATATTAGTGATATAATTAAATAATTTGAATTTATTTAATTAATTAGGAGGAATAAGGTTAAATTAATGATGAAATAGTGAATTAATCAAATAATTAAACATTATTCAATTAATAGAGGAAATTAGGGTTAATTAGTGAAAATGATGTCAAATGCAATAGTGATAGTGATAGTGATGCCAATAATGGAAAACATGTTGTTTAAGATGTGTGATATGTGTTAGGTCATTTTTACCTGTCTATAGGGGTATTTTGATGACCATATGGAGGGTTTTGGGGATTGAAAGTGTGACCAAATGTGTTAATAATAGCATATTGTTGTGAATGTTTTTTGCATTATGGAGGGATGTTGTGTAGTGAACGGATTTAGTTGGGGGATGAGTGTATTTCTACGAAGTCATGATTTTTTGAGTGGAGGTGTGTTGGTGAGCATTTGGATGATATGGGTGCATATTAGGATTAAGATTGGTATTGATATGTCGATAGTTCTAATAAGTGGTGTATTGGTTATTTGGTACGTGAGTATGAATGTTGGACATTAGTGGCTAGGAATTATGTTGGTATTGGTGTATTGTTAGGGTTACTAGGTGGGTGTTGGTGTAATGGATTGGAGTTATTAAGTGGTGGTGCTTGTGAAGGGTGAGATGATTGTGATAATGTATGTGGATTAATTATTGTGGGAGCAATAGTTTGACTGGATGTAGTGTTGTATAAAGGGTTAGTAATGTGCATAGAGAATATGAAATCTTGAGTATGGATGGGTGGTACTATCACTTATGTGGAATTACTAGGAATTTTGTTTGTGGAATGTTTGCAGCAATTTGTGAAGAGTTAGTGGGTGGATTTTTAGGGTTTTGAATAGTAAGGTTGGGGTTTGGTTGTAGTGAAGGTGGTATTTTTTCAATGGAATTGGTTTCCCCAAAGGTCTGGGATGGAATGCTATTAGTGATCTATTCAAAGTACATGTTATGTCGAATGTGGGTGGAAATTTAGCTCCTTGTTGGGAAAGCAACAAAAAGTACTTATCATGGTTGGCTAATAGAAGTGTTTCAACTAGTTTCATTGCATGAGGATATTTTTAGGCTTCATCCAACCCTTCAAATGTTATATCTTGTATGAATCCATCGATATTGGGAATATGGTTAGGACTCAATTGGGGTGGTTTTTGAAACCCCTCTTTCCATACATGTTTGGGAGTTCATTGTTTGTGTATTGGAACATATTTGCATCTATGTTCATCAAGTTAGGATCTAGTTTTTACATTTTTTTGACTTGAGACCTCATTTGTACTAGCATATAAGAGATGGTAAGACCTTTTGATTTTAGTGATATTTTTAGGATGGATGAATGAGGTGGGCACAACCAAGAAGTGTAACTAGATCTTTACGATTTTTCATATGATCAAGGTTTTGATAAAGTATGTTAAATTTTGGGCTATACTTGTGAGTCTTGTTATGCCCTACATATCCAACCCCATTTTTCCTTTGTTTCAAAGTGGGCCCCCTCTTTGTTTCTACTCTTTCCTTTTTGGTCTTTCCTTGTTTTTTTCCCTTGTTGTTTTGCTTTGTTTGGGTCCCGAGGGTGCTTTCTTTCCCGACCCCTTTCTCCCTTTGTCTTGTGTTTTTTTCTGGTCTCCAAAGGTTTTTCTCTCCTAAGCTCTATTTATTTCTTTTACCTGGCAAGTTTTAGGTTTCGAAGCAGACATCAGACCTTTTGTCAAAAGGGTCCAAGTTTGATTTGGTTTCTTGACCCTGCCTTGTTTCTTACATTGTAAATATTTAGGTTTTGAATCAGACTTTAGACCTTTTCTATAAAGGGTCCAGAATCAATCTGGATCCTTGATCTTGGTCTATTTTATGTCATGTCAAGATTTGGTTCTTGAAGTAGACTTTAGCTCTTTTGCTAAAAGGGTTCAAGTCCGTTTCAAATCCCTGATCCTGCTTTGTCCTTTCATTGGGTCTAAAATTCAAGATCAGATTTATACCTTCTATAGTAATCTGAGTTCTCAACCTTTCTTTGATTTGCATTTTTTTGTTCTACCTACCTAGGACCATTCGAGGATTGAAGTCCTAATTGGACGTGCTAACTTCTGGTCCCAATAGTGATGTCCATTTCAGTTCTTCCCTCCCACCTACCAACTACATTAATGGAGGTCTAGTTCTCACATGCATGATTGATAGAGTTGTGAGTTGTTGATCATGAAATATTTGTAGAGTGGATTTGAAGCTTTTGAGGCATCATTCTATCAATTTATTGTGCATTTATTCCCTTTCTACGTGTTCCAAATTGGTATCTCATCTTTGGATTTTTTGTGCTTCTCTTCTTGTTCTCTCTATTTATTTTCATTAGTTGTTTTTACTTGTTTCTTTACGTGTTTGGCTTGTTTTGGGCTGGTTTTCTTTCCCTCATTTTGAGGATTTTCTCCTCCAGGTTGTGGATTAAGTTCTTTCCCATTTTGTTGGATGGGATCCCTAATCTTGAGGGTATCTAAGCCTTCAAATTTCTTGACCCCTAGTGTGATCTAGTTTCACCTAGGGTTTCAAATAAAATACCTAAAGTGACCGTAAATTGAATTCATCCTCATAGGGTTTAGAAACTTGAGTCCCCTTTCTGCTAAAAAATCTGAATCTAGGATCCTTTCCCTATCTTGGTCCTCGCAAATAAAATTTTGATAAGCTAACTAACATTCAAAAATACCTTTTGGTCCTTACAAGATTCAAAATCCTAAGAGGACACTTTTTCCTCAAGGTCCTAATCTTCCATCTGATCCCACTCCCAATCTCTGCTATGCATAGACCGTTTGAGATTTGAAACCACAACAAGACATCTTTAAGTCAAGGACCAAATTCCACCTTGGATCCTTCTCCCGACAAGCACTTTTCCTAAGACTATAGTCTTTCAGGTTTGCATGGACTTAAAGGCATCTATCATAGAGTCCGTTCAAGACTCCAAGTCTCGATCAAAACAAAATAAATAATGTCCCAATTAAAATGAAGTTCCTGGTCATTCCTATCCTTAAGTTTCTTCAGGGATCCATGTCCCAATGAATCCTTGTTTAGATAGAAGGCATGTTTGGATTTCTAAAACCCAAAAAAACATTCTATATAGTGAGCTAATGTCCACCATAGACCTTGACTCCCATAAAGGTCAAAGGTCAATTGGGATTTTGAATCCTGATTGGACTTTCTAAACAAAAGTCTGAGCCTTGATTCTATTTCCAATCTTGACTCCCGCTAGTTAAAGGTAAAGTTCCATCAAGTTTTCAGGTCCTAATTGGACTTTTTACTAGAGGGTCCCAAGTCCAAATTTAATCTTGATTCCCAGAAAAGTCTTGAAACTACCTAGTTAAATAGAGGTCCCTACGGGGTTTGGAAACTTGGCAGGACATAACTTCAAATTATATTTTAGGCCAAATTCTCTCAATGATTTTTAGGGATTCTTATGAACTCAATTTTCTTTTCTCCCAAGTGTCATAAATGTTTGACTCAAGTGGGGAATCTAGTCTTGCGGGTGCACAAAGGGAACCTAAATCGAGGAAAACCAAAGGAGATAAAATCCCTTTGACCATGAAGTACGAATTTCAAGGAGTCCCTAGTGTCTCCAAGTTTACCTCACAAGTTATGAAGATAACATATACAGAGTTAGGACACATAGACATGAAGACCTTCAAAGAAGAGACTTTTTCCACTGATGCCTCTTCAAGATCAAAAAAGATAGATGGCTCATGGTTGGATCATATGGAATCTTTCCTGGTGGTAGTATAGTGCCTTGAATTCATCCTAGCAGTAGTATCAACTTACAACCCTATACAAAGGAAATGTTAGACCGTTGGGGCATGAAAATTATTGATCTTTCTCCACATATCATCATAATGGTCTTTTATTTTGCTCCATATCCTCATTTGAAATTAATTATAGAAGCTAAGGTAATCAAAGAATATGAGAAATATGTTAGTGGACACTTGAGGCATCTTGATAAAAAGTAGTTGAAGACAAAGAGGAAGTCAATAGAAAAGCTTCCTACAAAGTTCAAGAGATCAGATTTCTATTCTGAAGTAGGAGACATTATTACTTTGTTGTCTTGAGCTTTCAGGAAAGAGGAATCTAGTACTTACGAAAACTGGATGTTTCATTTTATTAAAATCATTCTAAGGGGTGAAGTATTCTTGGACTGGGGAAAATTTGTCTTTGACACTATTCATGCTCAAATAATTGTAGTAAGGAACACAAATAGTTTTTCATGTCCTATGTGATTATTGTGCTACAAGGGTTGGAAAATTTCCAAGTTTGAGTACCATAGGAATTAGAGGAAAGGCACAAGTAGAGAACAAAATTTAGTATTTATACACAATTGGAGTACAAGGAAGTCGAGAGGCATTTCAAAAGAGTCAATGATGTTTTTTTTTTACCCGATCATCAATTAGCTTACCGAAGGTACAAGGTTTAGAATAAAAAAGGAATCCATGGTTTTAGTAGGGGAATGGGGACAGTGGTTCATCTAGTTTCCCAAGTCCACATATATTAGAGTCTCTAGGTATGACAAAGGACCATTCTTGCTCCCAAGACATTGTAGTGATAGTCTCATATTAATTGAATTTTCTAGGTAAATCATGGATGTTAATTTTAAATTTTCTAGCAAGCATAAAGCAGGGTAGTTGAAATACCCTATCCAACTTGGATATTATTCATTCCCATCTATTGTATCTGCTAAGACAATTACCAGAGAACTAAAAGCCATCAACTTGAAACAATGCATTGCAAGGGATAACTTTGATCCCAAAGGTAAAACTAAGAATCTCAATGCATCATTGTTTCTACATCATGAGGCAAACCTTGAAGAATTTTGGGTAGATCTTCAAGATGACTATGAAGTTAGAAAAATGGCCTATGATAGATTAACAATTTTTCAAATTAAAGAGTTTGAAATAAAAGATGACATTTTAGAAGGATTTTCTAGTGATGGCCATACATTGGACCCAATGTATGATATAGATAAAGTTGGAACCAGGTCATTGGATCCTATTAATTAGATGGAGAAAGAAGAACTCTCAATTGATGATATTTTGGAAAAGGTTGTATATAGGAGTATCTCATGGGTGGAGGTTCAAATTATAAATTATTAGGGGAAAGGGGTGCTTATGAAGAAGAGGAAAGATTCAACAACAAAAAAATATTCCTCATCAATCCCAATGGAATATAAAAGGTTGAAGAAAAAGGAGAAGATACCACCCTAGGCAACCAAGGAAGATATGTTGATTGAGTAGATGGTAGAGTCTTTCCACATAGCCTCAACTACCTATAAGGCTGCATCTATAGGAGTAGTCTTCAGGCTTGGAGTAATGTGAATTTATCAAGTCCACCCTACTGAGGAGACTATTACAACTGATCCCCCTCCCACTATGGACATAGTCACTGCATCAACACAAGAGGTTGTGGAGGAAATAAAGGTCATTGATGTAGAAGATTCCCTTCCTCAGTCCAACACTAGATGTGAAGGGAAAAAAAGTGATCAGGTGGATAAATCACCTGGATCTCCTAAAGGCACACCCTAAGAGGAGAAAAATATGGAAGAAGACATAGCTTTTCAGGAGTGTGAATATCAAGGGTATTATACCCAAGAGTTTTATTTGGAGCTGATTGGAATTGACGTTGATAAAGAAGAATATACCAAACATGTTCTCACGAAAAATGAGAAACAAGAGTTGATTGAAAGTGTACAATGACAAGCTGAGCAAGAAAATAATGAGTAGGAGAAAGTTGAGTATGAGAGGGTTGAACAAGAAAAGGCTTATTCCTTAGAAAGGATTGAGATAGATAAACCCTTAGAAGAACATCCAAAGGAGACTCCAAGAGTGGAACAAAAAGTGTACATCTATAGGGGCTTCAACTTGGTTAAAGTCAAAATTAGAGAAAAGGCGGAAAGTAGTGGTCCAACCTCTGAGTGTATAGGACATAGTGGTGGATGTGGAGAAAATCAAAACAAAGAAGAAGTCAAGAACTTTCCACTCCACTAGAATAAATGAGTCAATGGACATGATTGTAGGGATAGCTACCCCCATTTTGGACAAAGATGATAGACAATTACAGGAAACAAATTATCAATTTTAAACTATAAACTTGGGTAAGATGACCTAGGGAGAGAATATAGCATCCTTGGATCTAGTTGTGAACTCTACAAAGGCCAAGATGATTAAGGAAAATAAAACTAAATATGAGCTTAAGGATCAATTGGAGCAGATGAAGAGATTTTTTAGAGGTCTTTCCTCTGTAATTTTGGAGTAGCGATTGTCATCAGAGGATTCAATTTTGATGAGAAAAAAGGAGGTTGATGATCTAAAAAAAATGAAGTCTCACATTTTTGATAGGTGGATTGAAAAGTTTAAGAAATAAATGGATGAGCTTCTAATATCAGTGTATAAGCAGTATGGGGATGCTTGCTCTTTGGAAGAGCAATTACAATGGTATACTAATAATTTGAGAGATGAGGATGAAAAATATAGGATAGACTTAAAGAAGCTCAAGGAACTGAGTAAAATGAGTGCAAAAGAACTTAGACAATCTGTAATTTTGGTGAAGAGGATATCAATTTTTTAGACAATTGCATCAAAATCATATCATTCAAAATGGAATTAATAATAGAGAACAGGATAATATTGTTGTAGTTGTAGAAAGATATGTACGGAGATTCTTCATTTGAGACCTTCATAGTAACCATCATCAGTCTGGATCTTCTAATTTTGAGCACGCACATGCTAGATACTTTATAAGCAATTAAAGTTTCTTGGAATGCAAAATTAGAGAAGGAAATTAACTCTAAGAATGGTGAATAAGAGATAGTTTTGGACAAGCTAATGAGTATAAAGGCTTATGTAAGATGGGTCAAAAATGATATATACCAGATGAAGAATGACATAGCAACAACAACAACCAGTTTTGAGAAGATAAAGTTCACACTTGAATGGGTTGATGAACTTGATATAGAAGTGCTAAACCAAGTGTTAGCCAATTTTGAAGAATATAAGCAACAAAAAAGAGGCTAAATTTTGAAATTTGAAAAAGGAATATGCTATTTTGACTAAGTCAAATATCGAAGATGTTGTTTTGGAACCTCTCCTACAAAATGGGATGGTGCATCAGTTTAACTAAAGTTAGTTGACAGTTTTCATGAGAAATTGGTGCCCATTTCTTGAAGAAACAGTCTCAACAAGAGTCAACTATAGTTCAGTCCAATGCTACTTATAATTTTGGATCTGCATGTTGGGTGCCCATATTTTTTGGCTACATGTCTCTCTTTTTGGAGGGAAAAATATTATAATAATTATTTATAATGTAAAAACTTTCTCATTATTACGGTCCATGAATTGAAGTAAGATTTGAAGTCCATAAGTTAGGCATGTGCTAGATTTTTGCACTTATTATTTTCTATATTAGTTTAGAAAGTAAATTTGAAGACATCGATTTTCGTACATCGGTGAAGATTGTTGGAGTTAATTGTTGTTTATTTGTTTCAATGTAATGGAAGTAGTCAAAATTAAACTATCTTTGGATTTTTCTTTGAATGGTATTTCTCTATTTTGTATTTGATCTATAATTCTTCAATGGGATAAATAAAATCAATTTGTAATGAGTTTAAATTATGATGAAAGAAATGAAACACATTGTTAATTATACATTGTGGATGAATATAATTATGTAATTATTATAATTTTATTCAAATTTATCAGTTTATCTTAACATTATTTTGAATAATTTCATATATAGTTAATGGAATAAATATTCACTCATCTTTTTATTTGCATGCTCTGAACTATCTTTTACAATTTATTTAAATTTGCTAAATTAGTTTATTTTTTAATTTTAAATACCTCAGTTTGGGATGATAAAAACTAGCATGGCCCTTGCATATTATAGCCATATTGGACACTTAGTTAACCAACATAGTTGTGACCCAAATCCTAGGACCTTGGAAGGTGATTGATTTCATAATCAATAGTCTTTTTCAGGAGAGGTGAGGTTAATTACAATCTTACCTATGTTTTACATATTGATTTAGCCATCAACAAGTCTAAACATCTTCAAATTTGGGATAATGGTGGAATAGGTTAACTTAGATGCTTCTAAGTCAAACTACCCTTAGATAAGCTAACTTAATATTCTACCTTGAAAAGGAAAAATTTCAAGGGAAAATATCAAACTAAAATCCAGATATGACCTCAAGATCTAGATAGACTAATTGATTTGATTTTGGGATGAGTAGAAGGGTATTGATAATGGGAATGTGGTAAATCAAGCCTAAATCTAACTCTAGGGTTTGATTGACAAGACATGAAGGATCAAAATTGATGAGATAAATGATCAACTCTAGGGATCTGAATCTATATTAAACCATTAGGTATCAATTTGATTTAATTAAGGTCTATGTATAAGACATTAAGGTCTAATTACAACATGCGGTTTATCTAATAGAGAAATTGCACATAGATGCAGATCAACTGTGCCACATAAAAAATCAGTTGTGACAATTAGAGTTTCAATTATGGTATCCTAAGAATACATATATGACAATTTATTTTTTGTAATATATTTGAGTTTCTAATATTCACAGGTAGTTGCACCACTTTGCATAACAAATGCACCCAATGATAAGAAACAAATACACCTAGGTAAGCAATAATTATGCATAAATAAGTAACAATTGCACATAGATAAGTAGCAACTACACATAGATAAGCAACAATTGTGCACAAACAGGAAACAATTACATACAAACAGATAATAATTGCACATAGACAGACAAAAATTATGCACAAACATACAGTTGCGACCTAGGGATGATATCTAAAACTATGTTTTTAGACTTTTGTTTGATAGGAATTTGCATAAAATGATAATTAATTGCATGTCAAGATATACAAATATGATATTTCAAGGTTTAATTGAATTATTCTAATTGGTTTTTGTGTAAACTGAGTGTGAAAATTTGGCAAGAAAACATTTCAAATAATATATAGATATAGGACTGACACTGAGGTAATAAGGATGATTTTGTGAGCCTTATTTAACAAGAGCATACTATATGGTAACACAAGTATTGAACATTGAAAATGCTTCAAAAAATCATAGCCTAGCTAGTAATAAAGGTGTATTGACTTAGTAGAGGCCCACTCATCGAAGCATAATACCTTTAATTGAATGGGTAACTAGGGTATGATAAGGTCATGCACCAAATTAGAACTCCTTTCCTTAGAAGGATGAGGTCCTAACAAGGAATTATGTCACCTCCTTAAAGGAAGAGTACATGGTGAGTAACTTTGGGCGTGATATTGTACCCTACACCCTACTAAACTGATGTCCAATGGTAAAGGCTTCTAATAAACAAGGATCATATTAGAATTAGTTAACAATGATCTCATATGAGGATGCTTGAGTCAAGGGGGGTCTCCTCTCTTCTCCACACTTATACATATCTTGGTAGACCAGGGGTCATGAGGCTTGGCTTAACGTATGCTAGCTACACCTTAGGGTACAACTTTCATTCCCTCCCCCCCTCTATATACCCTACCTAAACACATGGTTGAGGTTGTCCTTGGGGTGATAAAATCCCTAAGTAGGCCTCCTACTATAAGCAAACAAATATATGATGTTGTTTCTTATTCACAAGATTATTCTTAAGAGTCATGAGGGAAGAGCATCCGTAGACAATCAAGTCCTCGGGTAAATAAACAAAGTGCAAATCTTAGGGTATTTTGATCTCCAAGTTCACACTAGGCTTAAGGAGAGAGAATACATACCTAAGGACTTACCAGACACAAAAAATAATTCTCATTACCTTTATGAAATTGACGTGTTCCTAATTTATGAAAAATCAAGCACAAAATCCTTTCAACAAATAACATCAGCAATTTAAGTTTTTTTTTTTCAATCCAATGAACACCACAACCTACTCACAAACAACTCACTAAATGTAAACCCTAACAAATGATAGTGCTAAAGTAATTGAAAACAAATAAAAATCATATTACCTTCTCTATTAGATGTGTGATTTTGAGGAACAAATGCACTAGTCAAAGACACAAATACACCTACCTTTTGCACATATGTGCCACATAGCTTCAAATGTACCCAAGTTTTTCTCAAATGTGTAACTCTACATAGAACACAAGAAAAAGTAGAAACAGAGATATAAAACCTAATTTGAAGGGTTAATTCATCAGTCTAACATTAGAAAACATCAAAATCAAGGTTGTTATTCCAGAATCAAACACACAAAAACCTTGAAATCCTAAAAAATAAGAAAAATAAAATGCACCTCAATGACCCATTTATGCACCATTTTGAGACACATTTGTGCCACTTTATGTAGTAATTGCACACATGTTTCTATCAAGTATGGCCAATTTTTTGTCAAATACATCATTTTGGAAATAATTGCACCAAATGAGCTTGCAACTTCAAAAAAATCACAAAAAACACTTGAAAATGAGTTAAATCAAGGAATAGAGTAGTCCCATCGAGCGTGCCAAAATGCATGACCTAATTATTCAACTATGAAACTAAAAGATAAAAGAATTAATAATTAGAAAGTTACAATTAAAAGATCGCAACTAATGAGGAAAATAGAGTAAATTGATTTAAATAAAATACAAATCTTGCATACTTTGAAAACACAAAATCAAATCTAGGATAGCTCTCTTTCTCTCCTCTATCCACATTGGAGAATGGTGTAAGTCCTTTTCTCTCAGATATTTAATAAGAACAATAGCATAAAAGAACCTACAAAATATGAGTATAGTTTCTCTACATGATCTAAGATGAAAAATGAGTGATAGAATGGTTTGATTTATAGATATTTAGTGTCATCTATCAATAGTCGAGATCAAAGGAGAGATTGAAAAGGATCAACTATGGAGGATTGATGAGAGGAATTGATTGATTGTTAACCGACTGCATGATTTCAAATAACTGATTGCATGATTCAGTTAAGAGAATTGATTAGGATGTTATCTGAAACTGACAATTAGTGGACTAGATTGATTGCTCAAAGTACTCAAAGTGAGTGGGAGTGAAGTGGATCTGATTGATGAGAGGAATGATTAGATTGATTAGTGGATTGAAAGTAAGTCTCAGTCAACAAGTGAGGTGGGATTCATATGAATATTTAATAATTGAATAAATTTAATTATTATTTACATGTGGAAGGTTGAACTCAATAAATAAAATAAATGATTTTATTTATTTTAGATAATGTTGAGAGATAAATGGATTAATTAAATAATTAAAACAATCATTTAAGTTTGAAGATGAGAAATAAATAATAATAAATTATTTAATTAAACTTTGGATAGATGAATAATTAATAAATTAATCAAATAGGATTAATTATTTAATTATTAGAGATGAATAAGTAGTATAAATTTAATTAAATAATATCAAATTATTTAATAGTGGAAGGGGAATTTGATAATAATTAAATAACTTAAAGAATTATTTAACTATAGAATATATTATTAGAATAATTAAATAATTAAATTATTCAATTAATCATTGGAAGAATAATTAGTATGATTTGATGTTGGAAATGTTAGTCCATTCTCAAGTGTTTACACCAATTAGTTCCTCATCTTTGATTATAACAATCTACTTGCAATATTTTAAAAAAATATAGTAGAACTAATTAAAATATAAAAAAAAGGATTGTAGAATCTGAGATCTACAAATGAGTATTGTTAGATTTTTGAAAAGAATCAAATTTTGATTAAAGAAATGTTCAATTGAAGTGAAAAGTTTCAAAAAATCACAACAGTACAACAGGAAATTAGCACCAACTTTTGTGCCGGATTTTAGTGTATTTGAGTCCATCAATTGGAGCCATCTCACAATGCAAAAGTCAGCGCAAAAACTTTTCTTCATTTCATCGCCGGATTTTTCCTCGTCTTTAGCATCCACTTTAGCATCGTATTTTACGCCAAAAATTTGGTGCTAGTGATAGCGTCTTCTTTAGCGCCGAGAATAGTGCCAGAAAATGGCACTAGGAATAGTGCCTAAATTGGTGCCCAATTTGGCTTTGATTTTTGCTTCCATGTCTACTGCCATTTTTGCTCCTAGTTTTGCTCCCAGTTTTACTTCCACTTTTGCTTCTAGTTTTGCTTCCAGTATTGCTTCCAGTTTTGCTTCCAGTTTTTCTTCCAGTTTTGCTTCTAGGTTTTCTTCCAGTTTTGCTTCTAGTTTGGCTTCCAATTTGGCTTCTAATTTTGCTTCTGATTTTGCTTCTGATTTTACTTCCAGTTTTGCTTCCAATTTTGCTTTGAAATTTGCTTCCAGTTTTGCTTCCAGTTTGCTTCCAGTTTTTCTTCTGGTTTTGCCTCCAAATTTGTTTCTAGTTTTGATTCCATTTTTTCTTCTAATTTTGCTTCCGGTTTTGCTTCCGATTTTGCTTCCAGTTTTGCTTCCAATTTTGCTTCTAGTTTTCCTTCCAGGTTTGCTTCCAATTTTTCTTTCAGATTTTCTTCTAAATTTGTTTCTAATTTTGATTTTTCTTCCTACGTTCCTTCCAATTTTGCTTCCAATTTTTCTTCCAATATTGCTTCCCACTTTGCTTCTAGGTTTGCTTCCGGTTTTGTTTCCAATTTTGCTTCCAAGATTGCTTCTGGTTTGCTTCTAGTTTGGCTTCCGTTGTTACTTCCTTTTTTGCTTCTAAAAATTCTTCTTGTTTTGTTTCCTTTTTTACTTCTAAAAAATGCTTCTTGTTTTTCTCTCGGTTTTGCTTCCAAGTTTGCTTCCGTTTTTGCTACCAATTTTGCTTCCAAGATTACTTATGGTTTGTTTCTAGTTTTGCTTTCATTGTTGCTTCATTTTTTGCTTCTAAAAATGTTTCTAGTGTTGCTTCTAGTTTGGCTTCTAATTTTGCTTCTGGTATTGCTTCTAATTTTACTTCCAATTTTACTTCCAATTTTGCTTCGAATTTTGCTTCCAGGTTTGCTTCCAATTTTTCTTCTGGTTTTGCTTCCAAATTTGTTTCTAGTTTTGATTCCAATTTTTCTTCCTACGTTCCTTCTAGTTTTGCTTCCAGTTTTGCTTCTAGTTTTGCTTCCAATTTTGCTTCCAGTTTTGCTTCCCACTTTGCTTCTGGTTTTGCTTCCAGGTTTGCTTCCGATTTTGCTTCCAATTTTGCTTCCAAGATTGCTTCCAGTTTGATTCTAGTTTGGCTTCCACTATTACTTCCTTTTTTGCTTCTAAAAAATCTTCTTGTTTTGTTTCCTTTTTTGCTTCTAAAAAATGTTTCTTGTTTTTCTCCCGGTTTTGCTTTTGGTTTTTCTTCCAAGTTTGCTTCCATTTTTGCTACCATTTTTGCTTCCAAGATTGCTTCTGGTTGTTTTCTAGTTTGGCTTTCATTGTTGCTTACTTTTTTGCTTCTAAAAATGCTTCTTGTTTTGCTTCCATTTATTAATTTAATGTTTTAATTCAATTTAATTAGTTAAATATATGATGTCTCTTAAATAACTCATATGATTATAGAGTAAGTAATTTAATTATTTAACTCATATGATTAAATAACAAGATAATTTTAATTTTTTTGCTAGTTAAATCACTACCAAAATGATACATGTCCAATAGTCAACATAAGTCAAAATGATAAATTATGTAACTCAAATTGATACAAGTAAAGATGATACATGTCCAAATGATATAAGTGAAAATGATAAATTATGTCAATATGATACAACTCAATAATATGGTATTGTAGGCCGTGAAAATTATACATATGATAGTAACCATGAAAAGAGGCATCATAGCAATATATCAACAATGATCCATGATGCGGTCTATAATAAAATTTCAAAAAAGTTACAACTAATATATGATTCCAATGATGTAAAACATGCAACAATTCTAACAAACGTTAGTAAAGATCATAAAAAAATTTGTTATACAATTTAACTATCAACTGTAAATTCTATTACATAACCTTAAGTGCCAACTCTCTGCAAAATAATGAGGAGACTACAAGAAGATTGGTTGCATTTGGGAAGATGGTTTCGTACAAAAATTTGGATGATATCCCCGTTTCTAGAGAGCTCATGATTCAGGTTGATACGAAAAATGATGTTGTTCTGGTACCCATATATGACATCACGGTTCCATTTCATGTAGCCACCATCAATAGTGTTACAAGCCAACAAGATGGAGAAAATTCTTATATAAGGATAATTTTCAATGTTCTAGGTATCGACTTTAATGCCAACTACATGCCAACATTGAAATTCCCTAGCATTATTTATGTTAAGGAAATTTCCCTTAGATCCAAGGATTCAAAGCACATCAACCATGTGGTACAAATGATTAAATCCCATAGACGATATGTAGCAATGAAAGAGTTTGAAAAGGAAAAGGGAGATACACTAGTGACTCAGGAGAAACTTCAACTTTCAAAAACAAAGGCAATTAGGCTGGCAGACTTGTGGATTAGGACAGCATTTTGTGGAAAAGGAAGAAAGATGACTGGAACTCTAGAGGCCCACCATAATGGATATAAGTATTCAACCATGAGAGTAGAAGAGAGAGTTGATATCATGTATCAAAATAGTAAGCATACATTCTCCAAGCTAGTAGAGAAGGAGATGATTACTTTGCTCCATTTTCATTTGGATAACAATATCATGGCATGGGAACCAAGAAGACCAAGGATGTCCAGTTTTATGTGGAGGTACTGGATGTGGTCCAAACTTTAGGAGGGGCAAGAAGGTCAATGTATGATCCTGATTAAATTGAGGAAGAACAACAAGAGAGGGATAGGAAAAATAAAATCAATGCAAAATTTCAAGGATTTTTCAAGTGAGTAAGAGAGCTATGGGAGCAGCCTCATTTAAAATATTTTGAACTAGAGTTTGATATACCATTTAGAGAGCTTGGTTTTCATGGAAGAGGAAGAAAGATGATTGATTTTCTTCATTCTCATTTGCATAACCATATCATGGTGTGGGAACCAAGAAGACCAAGGATGTCTAGTTTTATGTGAAGGTAATGGATGTGGTCCAAACTTTAGGAGGGGCAAGAAGGTCAATGTATGGTCCTGATGAAATTGAGAAAGAACATCAAGAGAGGGATAGGAAAAATAAAATCAATGCACAATTTCAAGGATTTTTCAAGTGAGTAAGAGAGCTATGGGATCATCCTCCTCTAAAATATTTTGAACTAGATTTTGATATACCATTTAGAGAGCTTGGTTTTCATGGAAGAGGAAGAAAGATGATTTCTTTTTGGTGTAAGTGGGGTTGGATGGAACAATCATTGTTCCATGCTCTGGGTCTCACCTTGGTAATTCCCAGCACTCCCCACCAACTCAACCTATAGGTCCTTACTCAAATGTAGGTACCCCTAGTTCTACTAGCCATCCCCACTTCCATCCATGTCATACAACCCAACCAAAACTTGGTGCTTTGCCACTGTTTCACCCTTGACCCTTAATCATCCCTAAAGGCCAAACACACACAACACTCAACTAGATTCTTGCAGGGGTGTAGAGATGTGATATCATGCTTCCTATCATCCTAATAGGGTTGTTGAACAACCATTAGGCTCCATTTATCCATTGCTCCCTCCAAACCCTCACTTAGGGTTAAAAAGGCTACAAGCCTAGAGCCCCTATTTCCCCTCCTAACCCGAGAAAAGTGGATGTTTCTCAAAACTTTCCCAAAGAAACCCAAAGCTTCCCTATGGTTTCTTGGTCCTAATTCCAACCTCTTCAAGATTTCCAAAGTCTTAGGCCTTGTCTTGCCGTACACAGGTTTCTTCACCAATTTAGCAAATGTAGGGTTTTTTTATCATTTCCTGGCCACCCAGTTGAACTGTCAAAGAGTTCTTCCATAAAATGGATTGAGGTAGCCTCTTACCAGATACCAGACCTCTGTAGGGACTTCTTCCACCTTTCTACCACGAGAATTGTCATGGAGAGGTCTCCCCTACAAGTTAGGTGATTTACACCTCCTGAATTTCCTAGCTGGGCACTGTTTAACTTGCCTAGGAAAGGTCTTCTTTCATGCTCACTTGAATTCTAGTGACTCCTAACCCTACTAAAAATATAGGCATGGAGCCTTGCCACTACTTCCAAGATCCCATACACTAGGTATAGGGGAAAGGTGGTCTAGGACTCCATTTATTGCAGCTTGTTAGGCAGAATAAACAAAAACAAGAACTTAGAGAACAAAAAATTAACAACTTGTATGATGAAACAACTAGCTATTAACCAACCAACACTTTGAGATCAGATAAGCTACATTCCACATGTATGCCAATGCCTAGTTAGGCCATTAACACACTGCCAAAAGCTCAAACACTGAAAATTAAACAATTGCTCCTATTGTTCTTATTTCTCCTTCATGAAAATTTCAAGATTACAAAACTTCAAATGCCTTCCAACCTTTCACATAGGTCGAGACAATCCTTAAATAGGTTTCCCAAGGTGGTTACCCTTCCCTTGGTCAGACATAACCACCACATTTGGCCAAAATTGCACAAAGCAACATTTTGGACTTTATTTCCAATTATTAGAAATTTACAACCATGAGTGTCTAAACTCACAACTCTTCCCACTCTTGATAGCTCCTAACCAAGATATTTTTAACTCTCTCCCACAAGTTCAATGGTCAACATGACCTTATCACATTAAAACAAAAATTCACAAAACTTTCCTATTCCTAGTGTTTCCTAGGTGTTCTTCTACGTGCTCCTGCACCATTCTCCCCCTCTCTGCCCAAACACTAAGGAGTAGAAGAAGAGATCAAGGACCTATCAATGCCAAGCTTTTGGAACTGATCTTCTTGTACCCATGTAGCTTCTGATTTAGGCTTATTCTTCCACTTAATAAGATGCTCCATGTACACCTTGTGTCTTGTAGACTTTTGCACCCTTGACTCCAAGATCCTTTCAGCTTGGTGCTTGTCTTGAGTGGGTAGGGGTATGTTGCTGATGTCCTTGAATATCTCTTGACTGTTCTAGTCCATCCCTTTGATTGATCCCTTATATTTGGTCAAGTCAGCTATATTGAAAACTGGTGAGATTCCTAAGTTGGTAGGTAGCTCAACCTTGTATGCATTTTTCCCATACTTGGCCAATATCTTGCATGGCCCTACCCTCTTCATCTGTAGCTTGGTGGATACTCCCTTCTGCAACCTGGATTTTTTGAGGTGAACGATGACATATTCTCCCACTGCAAATTGCACATCCTTCCTTGACAAATCTACCTTCTCCTTCAACTTTTGTATAGCTTCAGTGACTGCCTTCTTCACCTGCTCCTGAATCTCTTTCATGGTCTGACTGAAGTCTTCATTATGTCCACTCCTATTCTCCATGGCTCCTAGATCCCAAAGCTCACAAATACCTCTTGGGTGCATTCCATACACAACCTCAAAAGGACTCTTCCCTATGGTCCGGTTGACACTATCATTATAGGCATACTCAGCTTGTGAGATCACCATGTCCCATGTCTATCCATATTCCTTTATGAGGCACCTAAGAAGATTACCCAACACCCTGTTAACCACCTCTATTTGACCATCATTTTGAGGATGGTAAGCTGATCCAAATGACAGGTTGGTACCCAATCTATTCCATAGAGTCTTCCAAAAATGACTCATGAACTTAACATCCCTATCTGAAACAATGCTTAAAGGTAAGCCATGAATCCTTACAACCTCCTTAAAGAAAAGATGAGCTATGTAGCTAGCATCATGATTAGTTTTGCAAGGAATAAAATGACTCATTTTGCTAAATCTGTCCACCACTACATACACACTGTCAAAACCAGTTTTGGTCTTAGGGAGTCCTACCACAAAATCCATGCTCACACACTCCCATGGTCTGTTAGGAATGGGTAGGGGTTGATATAAACCAGCATTGCTAGCTCCTCCCTTAGCTTTCATACATACAACACATTGTTCCACATACTTTCTAACATCTCTTGCCAACTTAGGCCAATAGTAAAACCTTTGTACTAGTTCCAAAGTCTTGTTGATGCCAAAATGTCCACTAAGACTGCCATTATGCTTCTCTTGAATGAGGTTTTCTATCATTGAACCTCTTGGAACACACAACTAATTCCCTTTAAACAATAAACCACTTTGCAAAGTATACTCAGATTATTGGCTATGAAAATGATTCTCAAAATCTAAACATACCCTATAGGCTTCTGAGAAATCTTCATCCTCTCCATAGAGATCTTTAAAGCTTTCAATCCCTATGCTCTTCACTTGTATCTCTTGTACTGTCAACAACCTCCTGCTCAATGCATCTGCTACCTTATTCATCTACCCCTTCTTGTGCTTGATGGTGAAGGTAAAAACTTGGATGTATTCCATCCATTTCAAATGCCTATTACTCAACTTCTCTTGAGTGTTGATATATCTAAGTGCCTGATTGTCTGTAAAGACTACAAACTCCTTGGGTAGAAGGTAATGCCTCCACTTCCTAAGTGATTGAACCAAAGCATAAAGTTCTAAGTCATAAGTTGAATACTTCTTCTTTGCCTCATTGAGCTTCTCACTAAAGAATGCTATAGGCCTGCCCTCTTGACTTAACACTCCTCCTACTGCCACTCCACTAGCATCACATTCCACAATGAACAACTTGTCAAAGCTAGGTAACAAGAGAATAGGTCGAGTTGCTACTTCTTGTTTCAGTTTCTCAAATCCTTTCTCAGCTTCTTATGTCCACTTAAACTTGGTTTTCAGACCACCTTTGATTGTATCTAGGACCGGTACAGAAATACCACTAAAGTTCCTTATGAATTTTCCATAGAACTGAGCCAATCCATGGAAACTTCTTACCTCAGTCCCTGTGGTTGGTGTAGGCCAATTTATGATTGCTTCCACCTTGCTTGGATCCATCTTCAATGATCCCTTAGACACTACAAATCCCAAATATACAAGCTCTTGTTTAAGGAACTCACACTTCTCTAGATTGATTGCCAACTTCTCCTCTTGCAACCTTCTAAGAACCACATGTTTCAAATGCTCTTTTTCTGTCTTACTAAATATGAGGATGTCATCAAGGTACACCACCACAAATATCCCTATGAAGTCCTTGAGCACTTCATTCATGAGCCTCATGAATGTGCTAGGGGCATTGGAGAGACCAAATGGCATCACTCTCCATTCATATAACCCATCATTTGTCTTAAATGTTGTCTTCCACTCATCACCATCCTTAATTTTGATATGATGGTATCCACTTTTGAGATCCAACTTGGTGTAATACTGAGCTCCTCCAAGACAATCCATTAAGTCTTCAATTCTAGGAATATGGAACCTATACCTAATTGTGATTCTATTTATTGCTCTAGAATCAGTACATAATCTCCATTTTCCTCCCTTGGTTGCTAAAACTACTGGTACTGCACATGGGTTGATGCTCTTTTGAATCAATTTTTGATCCAACAATTCTTGCACTTGTCTGGCCACTTCCAAATTCTAATCCGGTGTAAGCTTATATGCTTCTTTGTTAGGTAATGATGCTCCAGGTATGAAGTCAATTTGATGACTAATAGCTCTTTTAGGAGGTAAAGTTGCAGGTGTGCTATCACTTACTATGTCTTTGTACTTCTTAAGTAATTTCTGGACTACTTCGGGTATGATTGGTTTTTCAGTCTTATCTTCCTCCTTGGATTGTAATAAAACTACATATCCTTCTCCACCTTCATGTATGGTTTTGAGGAACTCTTTTCCACTACTTATTAGCACACTTGGTGTCTTTGACTGTCCTTCATCCTCCTCTGACAGTGACTGCAACTTAAAAGTCTTTCCATCCTTCTTAAATGAGATTGTATTCTCCTTTCCATCATACATGGCACTCTTATCATATTGCCATGGTCTACCCAATAGTAGATGGCATGCATCCATGGATAAGACATCACAAAATAACTTGTCCTTGTACCCTCCAATGGAAAACTCCACCGTTACTTGCTCATTCACTAAAACACTTTGCCCTTTGTTAAGCCATGTGACCTTGTAGGGATTGGTGTGGGGTACCTTTTCCAATTTCAGTTTCATTACTGCCTCCTCTGAGATAATATTTTCTATTGAACCTGAGTCTACTATGACCTTGCATAATTTACCAAGTATCTTGCACCTTACCCCGAATAGAGCTCTCCTTTGTTTTGGTCCTTTTTTGACCAGTTGTCTGATCAAGACTCTTTAAAACATCAAACTCTCTCCCATCTCTGATTCAATATGACTGACCTTAGTTGACTTAGGACTCATGGTGTCCTCTTGTGCATAAGCCACTCTCTTCTCATTTCTTGATGAGGATGCTTTCTCCGGGCACCTATAGGCTGGGTGTCCAACTTGACCACAATGATAGCACCTCATGTTTGCAAAATAGGAATTACTCCTGCCTACTCCTCTTCCTCTATTTGGTCCTCCTTGAGAACCTCTACCTCTATTATACCCTCCTCTAGAAGGTGTTTCATTGCCATAATCTATGGACTTGAACTCTCCTTGCTTTCTTTGGTCATTGCCTCTACCTTGGTAGCCACCCCTTTGCCCTCTTTGATCTCTTTGTTCCCTGCCTTTACCTCTACCTTTAGAATTGGAGTCTTGCTTCTTTTTCAGCTTCTCTTCCACCTTAAAAGCCATTTGAAAACAAGTCTGGAGATTGGCGAGGGTAAAGAGACTCAACTCTTCTTGGATGTTCCATTTGAGGCCATTTAGACACCTCGCCACCTTGATGCTTTCTACTTCTTGCACCCTAGACCTAAGGCTTAGTTTTTGGAACTCCTCTGTGTATGCAACTACATCTAGGTCTCTTTGCCTAAGGTTTTGCCTCTTCTTATGCAATTGGACCTCATAGTCTTCAGGTAGATAATACTCCTTCACTTTAGCCACCATGGCTTTCCAACTTCCAATGGGCTTCTTACCCTCATTCTGTCTTTCTTCTTGTAGGAACTTCCACCAAGTCAGTACTTGTCCCCTTAATCTTGATTTCACTATCTTCATCTTTTGTGCCTCAGTAACTCCATCACACTCAAAGTGATTCTCAATTCCTTCTATCCATTCCATGACCAACTCTGCATCCATTCTACCTGTGAAGATGGGAATGCCTTCTAATGCTTTACCACTCAAAGCCTTCAACACCTTGAGGAAGGGTTCCTCCTTTAATGGAGGATCAGGGTTTGGTTCAATGTCCTCCTCAACCTGATCTTCACCCTTGTCTCTAACCACTACTAGTTGTACTCTCATCTTTCCTGCAACCACTACCACCTCTTCTAACCTTTGCTTCATCTCTTCAACTGTCTCTTGAAGCTGTTTGTTTTTCTCTTGTTGCTCTATTAGATCCCTTGCCAATTCAGCATTGGTCACCATGGTGTTGGAACCACTTGATTCAACCTCTGACATACAATTCACTATCCCAAACCTTTCACTACTCTAATACCAATCTGGTGTAAGTGGGGTTGGATGGAACAATCACTGTTCTATGCTCCGGGTCTCACCTTGGTAATTCCTTTTGGTGGCATTCCCCACCAACTCAACCTATAGGTCCTAACTCAAATGTAGGTACCCCTAGTTCTACTGGCCATCCCCACTTCCATCCATGTCATACAACCCAACCAAAACTTGGTGCTTTGCCACTGTTTCACCCTTGACCCTTAATCATCGCTAAAGGCCAAACACACACAACACTCAACTAGATTCTTGCAAGGGTGTAGAGATGTGATACCATGCTTCCTAGCATCCTACTAGGGTTGTTGAACAACCATTAGGCTCCATTTATCCATCGCTCCCTCCAAACCCTCACTTAGGGTTAAAAAGGCTACAAGCCTAGAGCCCCTATTTGCCCTCCTAACCCGAGAAAAGTGGATGTTTCTCAAAACTTTCCCAAAGAACCCCAAATCTTCCCTATGGTTTCTTGTTCTTGATGCCAACCTCTTCAATATTTCCAAAGTCTTAGGCCTTGTCTTGCCGTATACAGGTTTCTTCACCAATTTAGCAAATGTAGGGTTTTTTTTTCATTTCCTGGCCACCTGGTTGAACTGTCAAAGAGTTCTTCCATCAAATGGATTGAGGTAGCCTCTTACCAGATACCAAACCTCTATAGGGCCTTCTTCCATCTTTCTACCACGGGAATTATCATGGAGAGATCTCCCCTGCAAGTTAGGTGATTTACACCTTCTGACTTTCCTAGTCGGGCACTATTTAGCTCACCTAGGAAAGGTATTCTTTCATGCTCACTTGACTCCTAGTGACTCCTAACCCTACTAAAAATATAGGCATGGAGCCTAGCCACTACTTCCAAGATCCCATACACTAGGTACAAGGGAAAGGTGGTCTAGGACTCCATTTATTGCAGCTTGTCAGGCATAATAAACAAAAACAAGAACTTAGAGAACAAAAAATTAACAACTTGTACGATGAAACAACTAGCTATTAACCAGCCAACACTTTGAGATCAGCTAAACTACATTCCACAGGTATGCCAATGCCTGGTTATGCCATTAACACACTGCCAAAAGCTCAAACAAAGAAAATTAAACAATTGCTCCTACTGTTCTTATTTCTCCTTCATGAAAATTTCAAGATTACAAAACTTCAAATGCCTTCCAACCTTTCACACAGGTCGAGGAAATCCTTAAATAGGTTTCCCAAGGTGGTTACCCTTCCCTTGGTTAGACATAACCACCACATTTGGCCAAAATTGCACAAAGCAACATTTTGGGCTTTCTTTCCAATTATTAGAACTTACCAACCATGAGTGTCTAAACTCACAACTCTTCCACTCCTGATAGCTCCTGACCAAGATATTTTTAAATCTCTCCCACAAGTTCAATGGTCAACATGACCTTATCACATTAAAACAAAAATTCACAAACCTTTCCTATTCCTAGTGTTTCCTAGGTGTTCTTCTAGGTGCTCCTGCACCACTTTTCTTCATTTTCATTTGAATAACCATATCATGGTGTGGAAACCAAGAAGACCAAGGATGTCTAGTTTTATGTGGAGGTAATGGATGTAGTCTAAACTTTAGGAGGGGGAAGAAGGTCAATGTATGGTTTTGATGAAACTGAGGAAGAACATCAAGAGAGGGATAGGAAAAATAAAATCAATGCAGATTTTCAAGGATTTGTCAAGTGAGTAAGAGAGCTATGGGAGCATCCTCATCTAAAATATTTTGAACTAGAGTTTGATATACCATTTAGAGAGCTTGGTTTTCATGGAAGAGGAAGAAAGATGATTGCTTTGCTTCATTTTCATTTGCATAACCATATCCTGGCATGGGAACCAAGAAGACCAAGGATTTCAAGTTATATGTGGGGGTAATGGATGTGATCCAAACTTTAGGAGGGGCAAGAAGGTAAATGTATGATCCTGATGAAATTAAGGAAGAACAACAAGAGAGGGATAGGAAAAATAAAATCAATGTAGATTTTCAAGGATTTTTCAAGCGAGTAAGAGAGCTATGGGAGAAGCCTCATCTAAAATATTTTGAACTATAGTTTGATATACCATTTAGAGATCTTGGTTTCCATGGAAGAGGAATAAAGATGATTACTTTGCTTCATTTTCATTTTGATAACCATATCATGGAGTGGGAACCAAGAAGACCAAGGATGTCCAGTTTTATGTGGAGGTAATGGATGTGGTCCAAAATTTAGGAGGGGAAATAAGTTCAATATATGATCCTGATGAAATAGAGGAAGAACATCAAGAGAGGGATAGGAAAAATAAAATCAATACAAAGTTTCAAGGATTATTCAAGCGAGTAAGAGAGCTATGGGAGCAGCCTCATGTAAAATATTTTGCACTAGAGTTTGATATACCATTTAGAGAGCTTATTTTTCATGGAAGATGAAGAAAGATGATTACTTTGCTTCATTTTCATTTGCATAATCATATCATGGTGTGGGAACCAAGAAGACCAAGGATGTCTAGTTTTATGTGGAGGTAATGGATGTGGTCCAAACTTTAGGAGGGGCAAGAAGGTCAATGTATGATCCTAATAAAATTGAGGAAGAACAACAAGAGAGGGACACGAAAAATAAAATCAATGCAGATTTTCAAGGATTTTTCAAGCGAGTAAGAGAGCTATGGGAGCAGCCTCATCTAAAATATTTTGAACTAGAGTTTGGTATACCATTTAGAGAGCTTGGTTTCCATGGAAGAGGAAGAAAGATGATTACTTTTCTTCATTTTCATTTGCATAACCATATCATGGCGTGGGAACCAATAAGACCAAGGATGTCAAGTTTTATGTGGGGGTAATGGATGTGGTCCAAACTTTAGGAGGGGAAAGAAGGTCAATGTATGATCTTGATGAAATTGAGGAAGAACAACAAGAGAGGGACAGGAAAAATAAAATCAATGTAGATTTTCAAGGATTTTTCAAGTGAGTAAGAGAGCTATGGGAGAAGCCTCATCTAAAATATTTTGAACTACAGTTTGATATACCATTTAGAGAGCTTGGTTTCCATGGAAGAGGAAGAAAGATGGTTACTTTGCTTCATTTTCATTTTCATAACCATATCATGGCGTGGGAACCAAAAAGACCAAGGATGTCCAGTTTTATGTGGAGGTAATGGATGTGGTCCAAACTTTAGGAGGGGCAAGAAGGTCAATATATGATTCTAATGAAATTGAGGAAGAACATCAAGAGAGGGATAGGAAAAATAAAATCAATGGAAAGTTTCAAGGATTTGTCAAGCGAGTAAGAGAGCTATGGGAGCAGCCTCATGTAAAATATTTTGAACTAGAGTTTGATATACCATTTAGAGAGCTTGGTTTTCATGGAAGATGAAGAAAGATGATTAATTTGCTTCATTTTCATTTGCATAACCATATCATGGCATGGGATCCAAGAAGACCAAGGATGTCCAATTTTATGTGGAGGTAATGGAAGTGGTCCAAACTCTAGGAGGGGCAAGAAGGTCAATGTATGATCCTGATGAAATTGAGGAAGAACAGAAAGAGAGGGACAAGAAAAATAAAATCATTGCATATTTTCAAGGACTTGTCAAGCGAGTAAGAGAAATGGCTGAACTCCATTGACATCATTCCTCAGTCTTTACTTGATGGAATCAAAATGGATGAACTCCATGGATATAAAGTATTATTAAAGAAAAATGAATTTGAACTGGCAGCCAATTTTGTAGACTATTACTAATGATCCAGATAAATTTATTGAAGATGGTGGTTGGGAATTTTTGAATATGGAAGCTAGTGATTCTAATTTTGATAACTCAGATGAGTCAGATCAAGGATATGAACCCTCTGATGTAGAAGAGGAATCAGAATCATGTTTCATGTAGCCACGATCAAGAGTGTTACAAGCCAACAAGATGGAGGGAAATCTTATGTAAGGATAATTTTTAATGTTCCAGGTACCAACTTTAATGCCAACTACATGCCAACATTGAAATTCCCTAGCAATATTTATGTTAAGGAAATTTCCTTTAGATCCAAGGATTCAAAGCACATCAACCATGTGGTATGAATGATTAAATCCCATAGGTGATCTGTATAAATGAAAGATTCTAAAAAGGTAGAGAGAGCTACACTGGTGACTCGGGATAAACTTCAGCTTTCAAAAACAAAGGCAATTAGGAAGGCAAACTTATGGATTAGGCCATAATTTGGTGGAAGAGGAAGAAAGCTGACTGGAACTCTGGAGGGCCACCATAATGGATTTCAGTATTCAACCATGAGAGCATAAGAGAGAGCTTATATCATGTATCAAAACATTAAGCATGCATTCTTCCAGCCAGTGGAGAAGGAGATGATTGCTTTGCTTCACTTTCATTTGCATAACCATATCACCAAGAAGACCAAGGATGTCCAATTTTATGTGGAGGTAATGGGTGTGTTCCAAACCTTATGAGGGGCAAGAAGGTGAATGTATGATCCTGATGAAATTGAGGAAGAACAACAAGAGAGGGACAACAAAAATAAAATCAATGCAGAGTTTCAAGGTGTTGGGATAGGAAAAATTTAGTATTTTCCACTAGCCTCTACCTCACCTACCTTCCATATACCACAAAAATACATCACACTTTAATTTTATGATCAATACAAATTGTAGAAATTTGTGTGACCAGATCCATATTATAGCCTCCATTCCACCCATAAAATTGAAATCGTATAGTCTTTCCCCCATTCCTAGCAAAATTAAATACCATCGGCCTAACAATGCTTCATCGGTGGAACCCCCATCACAGCCTCGTCAATGGCCTGATGAAAATAGCTCACAACCTAGTATCAGAGTAACGATACCCTATCGGGTTGAATCCTAAGGTGTTCTCCCCGATATACCGATAGAGTCAACAAAAGTAAACACATCGTTGTATCAAATAAACGTCGATGGAACGAATTATGGCATTCCCTCGATGGGTTGATATAACCACGAATAGTTCTTCAAGACATTTTTACTTTGATTATTTAAGTGACCTTTTCATGTATATAATCATATCATGTTCATGTATGTTAATATAAGGCAGCTATGGTGGTAGTTCAAAGAGATGGCTTTAACTTTTTCCTCATCTTACAAAGTCAGCAAGAACAAGAATAGGGATCAAATTTGAGAGTCTGGTTTAAGTTTGATTTCAAGAAATGAAAAAATTGTGAAGGCTAGAATGGATTTTAATGTATCACTTGGGTTTCATAATTTGCAGTTATAGACTGGTAACCCAAAAACAAAATTATTCATTGCTCCTTGCTAACACTGCGGCTGCATATCCATATCATGGCATGGGAACCAAGAAGACCAAGGATGTCCAATTTTATGTGGAGGTAATGGATGTGGTCAAAACTTTAGGAGGGGCAAGAAGTTCAATGTATGATCCTGATGAAATTGAGGAAGAACAACAAGAGAGGGACAAGAAAAATAAAATCAATGCAAAGTTTCAAGGATTTTTTCAAACGAGTAAGAGAGCTATGGGAGCAGCCTCAACTAAAATATTTTGAACTAGAGTTTCATATACCATTTAGAGAGCTTGGTTTTAATGGAAGAGGAAGAGAGATGATTACTTTGCTTCATTTTCATTTGCATAACCATTTCATGGCATGTGAACCAAGAAGACCAAAGATGTCCAATTTTATGTGGAGGTAATGGATGTGGTCCAAACTTTAGGAGGGGCAAGAAGGTCAATGTATGATCCTAATAAAATTGAGGAAGAACAACAAGAGAGGGACAGGAAAAATAAAATCAATGCAGATTTTCAAGGATTTTTCAAGCGAGTAAGAGAGCTATGGGAGCAGCCTCATCTAAAATATTTTGAACTAGAGTTTGGTATACCATTTAGAGAGCTTGGTTTCCATGGAAGAGGAAGAAAGATGATTACTTTTCTTCATTTTCATTTGCATAACCATATCATGGTGTGGGAACCAAGAAGACCAAGGATGTCCAGTTTTGTGTGGAGGTAATGGATGTGATCCAAACTTTAGGAGGGGCAAGAAGGTCACTGTATGATCCTGATGAAATTGAGGAAGAACAATAAGAGAGGGATAGGAAAAATAAAATCAATGCAGATTTTCAAGGATTTTTCAAGTGAGTAAGAGAGCTATGGGAGTAGCCTCATCTAAAATATTTTGTACCAGAGTTTGATATATCATTTAGAGGTATTGGTTTTCATGGAAGAGGAAGAAAGATGATTACTTTGCTTCATTTTCATTTTCATAACCATATCATGATGTGGGAACCAAGAAGACCAAGGATGTCCAGTTTTATGTGGAGGTAATGGATGTGGTCCAAACTTTAGGAGGGGCAAGAAGGTCAATGTATGATCCTAATGAAATTGAGGAAGAACAACAAGAGAGGGACAACAAAAATAAAATCAATGCAAAGTTTCAAGGATTTGTCAAGCGAGTAAGAGAGCTATGGGAGTAGCCTCATCTAAAATATTTTGAACTAGAGTTTGATATGCCATTAAGAGAGCTTGGTTTTCATGGAAGAGGAAGAAAGATGATTACTTTTCTTCATTTTCATTTGCATAACCATATCATGGCGTGGGACCCAAGAAGACCAAGGATTTCTAGTTTTATGTGGAGGTAATGAATGTGGTCCAAACTTTATGAGGGGAAAGAAGTTCAATGTATGATCTTGATGAAATTGAGGATGAACAATAAGAGAGGGATGAGAAAAATAAAATCAATGCATATTTTGAAGGATTTTTCAAGTGAGTAAGAGAACTATGGGATTAGCCTCATCTAAAATATTTTGAACTAGTGTTTGATATAACATTTAGAGAGCTTGGTTTTCATGGAAGGGGAAGAAAGATGATTACTTTGCTTCATTTTCATTTGCATAACCATATCATGGTGTGGGAACCAAGAAGACCAAGGATGTCAAATTTTATGTGGAGGTAATGGATGTGGTCCAAACATTAGGAGGGGCAAGAAGTTCAATGTATGATCTTGATGAAATTGAGGAAGAACAACAAGAGAGGGATAGGAAAAATAAAAGCAATGAAAATTTTCATAGATTTGTCAAGCGAGTAAGAGAAATGGTTGAACTCCATTGACACCATTCCTGAATCTTCACTTGATGGCATCAACAAATGGTTGAACTCCGTGGATATAAAGTATTATGAAAGCCAAATGAACTTGAACTCGCATCCAATTTTGAAGACTATTATTGATGATCTAGACAAATTTATTGAAGATGGTGGTTGGGAATTTTTGAATATGGAAGCTAGTAATTCTGATTCTAATAATTCAGAAGGGTCAGATCAAGGATATGAACCCTCTGATGTAGAAGATGAATCAAAATCAGATGAGGAAGGTTCAGAAGATGAATCTCTTGTGGAGTTTGATGAGGATGAAGAAGAAGAAGAAGATTTTGAAGAGGAGGAAGGTAAAAAATGGGATGAATTAGAAGTTGAAGCCAAAAATGTAGATAAGGAAAAAGGAGATGAGTTTGATAATGAAGAGGAAAGGTGACAATGAAAGGTAAAAGATAGAGGGATGTCTCGGGCACCTGATATTAGAGATTGAAGAGGAATGTCTGCCAAGAGGCATAAAGTCAGATGAATTGAGTTCATCTACATCATTATGCTATTTATTCATGCACATAAATGGTTTAGTTGTTTATGAAAATGATGCATATATGTTAACTTGATCAATGTTGTTAGTTCGGTAGTTTGACTTCTTTGACAACCAGCCATTAGGCCATTTTGTGCGGGAGCACGTTTGTGTTTTTAGTTAGCTTTTTTGGATAGCTCTACTTAGTGTTAAGGACATTCCATTTATCTTTTGAATGTTAAGAAGTCTAGTATTACCCGCTTCTCTATGTTGATCATATCAGGTTCCAGGTTTTTTATTGCTGATTTCTTTATTTATGGAGTTTTTTTAACTTGGAAGAAAGGAATTTATTTCCTTTTTATAAATTAGATGGAAAAATTAAGTAGTTATTTAGCTATGTCAAGTGATGTAGACTACAAGGATGTGTTAGATCTATAGGATTCCTACCAAGATGCATCAAAACATTCTTACATGTTAAAAGAATGGCAGCATCGTGAGGAAGGATGGCAAAGATGCATGTGGATCACTTAGTAGAATGGCAACATGAATTCAATGAAGCACTCCTTGAGATACCATATTTGATAGAAAAGAAGATAAATCAAATCAACATGGGACTAAGTTACTCAAATGATACAACTCATAACTTAAATGAGGACACTTAAGAGATATTAAAAGACAATGGTCATTAATTAAAAGATGCAATGAAAATAAGGCATAAATGTCAACCACTACCCTTTAAGGAAAACAATATTTTTTTCCTCAACATGAAATAATGGGACCATTGAGTGGGATCTAGGGCCAATAGAGAAGCACTTTAGAACTCATCCTACACATCAATAAACAACTCAACACAAGAAATGAAAATTCACATATTAACACAACAATATCTAGCTAAGTTATTGAAACTGTAGATACTGAAAATTGGTCTAGGCCTCCGAGTACACATTCAACATAATTTTCTATAGTCTATTGTCATGATTAAATAATGTTTATTATTTAATTAACCTTTCTAACACATATTTCCTGTATTAATTAAATACCCCTTTTTAATTAATTCATTAATTCATAAATGACCTTTATTCAACTTGGATAATTAAATAAATCATATTTGTTTAATTATGCCCCTAACTAATTAATTCTTCCCCCTTTATCTATCAATTAAATAATTTATTATTTAATTACTCCTTTATCATACTTTTCCAACTATAATTAAATATCTTTATTTAATTATTCATTTAATCCCCTTTATCTATAATTAAATATCTTGATTTAATTATTCATTTAATCCCCTTTATCTATAATTAAATATTTATTATTTAATTTATTCAACATTCCACCTTTTCAAAAGTCAATTAAATAAATGATCTTTATTTATTTAATTAAATCTTTCATCTTTCGAATGTTGAATTAAATTAACATTTAATTCATTTATTTAATTAATTATGTCACATTCCTTTATCATTCAGTTATCTAAGTCAGTCACTCACCTTTTGACTCGAGATCTATTTTTAGTTCTCCAGTTATCTCTGAATTCAACACCTTTTTCTCTCTACGAGAAGACTCTCCATTACAACTAGTCGATTAACTAGTTCTAACTCATATGCATGCATGCATTTATTAATTAAATATCTTTATTTAATTAATTAATTATGCATTCGAATTCCTCATCTTCAAGTTCTAACTTTGTCTTTGAAATTCAAAGTCTAGTTCTTCTATTTTTGGAGATTAAGATGTTGAACTTGTGTTCTAACTCACATTCTAACTTAGTCTCTATCTGCAATATTTCCTGACTCATGTTCTAACTCGCGTTCTAACTTACATTCTATCTGAGACATAACTCACATCGCATGACATTCATCAATCTCATCCGTTGATCTCTCTTTCAATTTGAGCTGATCTTTTGAAAACCCAAAATCTATAAAATGGCTTGTCATTATCATTATTCCTCCTCCCGAAATCATACACTTTTGAGAAGAGAAACTATTCTTCGATATTTTGCTTAGACACTCGACAAAGATATACTTGCATTCAAACACAGAAATCTGAGGGCAAGAATACTGAAAAGGAAAAATGGAGAAGAGAAATAGAGATAATTCAAAGGGGTGAATGCATATTCAGTGAGATCATTTTGGTTTTATTATTTAGTTTATTTCCTCATTCTTTGTTGTTAGATTTTAGATTATTGTTTATATTAAGATTTGACATTGTTATTCTAGCTTACAGAAAAATATATCATTTACATTTGGTGAACCAGACGTGAACACGCTTCAAAATTCGCACATATTTTCGTTTTTCTTTTTTTCCATTTTCTGTTCTTTTTTTGCAGGTTTTTCGTATGGCGTACTGCATCTGTTCTGCAAAATGATGCATCTATAACTACGAGCCACATCTGTGAAAAAAAACGATGCATCCATCATCATAAACCACATTTGTGAAGTCAAGAACCGCATCTACCTATCAAAAAATTCGTGAACTGTATCCACCTGTCAACAGTCGAACTGCATTTGTGGCTCCAAAAGCCGCATCCGCTTGGTAAAATTTTTTCACTTTTTTATTGATTTCCGTGCATCCATATTTTCATTTTCGCTTTTATGTTGTTTTGATTTTCGCTAATATTTTTTTCAGTTGTGTTAAGGTGGAATAACATAGTGTTTGCAGGATGAAGCATAGAAGACATTTAAAAACCTAAGCCAATTTTCTGCAGGACAAAAGTTGAAGACCAATGAACTACTGATAAATTTGCATGCAAGACCTAATGCCTTTGTGTTAATTTATTTATTTAAGCAAGCTTTTGTTTGGTAGATAGATAATTGTCATGTGGGATTAAAATGAATTTTTTGTTTGATAGCTAGAAAATTGTCATTTGGATTAAAAAGAACCATTGTCTTCTTTATCTGGTGCTTTTGCATGCATTTGTAACCCTTACGATTCAGTACACCGAAGTATCCTCTCCCCTTGCACAGTCATGTGATCTTGGGTGTAAGAGAAATGGTTGCTGACTCTAGAACTTGGGCCTGTCTTGGTGGGAAAAATTACTCACCCCAAGATGACTCAGACCGGTAGCACGCTAAATCCAAGCGACTTCCAGCCGGTATAGAAAAGTGGATTCTTGGGGAAAGCCCATGAATCACGTGCACTATTCCAATGAGATGGACAAAAATGGACTCTCGCTGACGTTGGATAGTGTCCCACAAATGGAATGCCCTTATTAAAAACCTTGTTGTAGAGTTACCAAAATCCTACCTACATGTTGGCGCAGTAGGGTCGGCCCTGTGAAGCTATCTTACATATTTACGGTTTATGTGTGGAAATGAAATGTATGCCATGGGAGTTTCATGGATATAGTAGCTTGGCTGCCCCGTATAAGTGAGTGTCATGGAGGGGAGCTAGTGGGATCAAGCTACTAGTCATTCATCATAAATATGCGTAGCTGGAGAAATCCAAGTAAGAATTCAACAAGTATTGTCCTAAAAGCCTAGGTTGTAATTGTTTTTCGAGTCTTAACAATCCTCTCATCACAAAAATTGAAAATACATTGATTGTTGTGTTTTCTCTTTGTTGTATTCGTCAAAATCTTGATCTAACAAACAAAGTCAGTCAACAACTGTCGAAAAAAATTCAGCTATCAAAAAATGAGTCGCATTTGTCAGTTTAAACACCGCATATGTATTAGCAAATCACATCTGTTAGGGGAAACTCCGCACCTATCTATCAAAACATTCACTTTTCACAGTCTGCATATCACGAATCACAACTGTCACATTCTGAGTCGCATGTGTGCATGCAAACCGCATCTATCAGTTTTAAAATCGCATGTGTCCTGGTAAACCACATCTGTCAGTTTTCGAACCGCATGTGTCTCAGTAAACTGCATTTGTCAAAGGAAAAACCACAACTATTAGAAAAATCGCATCTATCAAAATTTGAACCACAACTGTTAGGTGAACTGCATTTTCCTGTCAGCAAAAAACATCAAAAACTGTGAGCTCAGTGCGAAACATATTTGTCACTATTTTCTTTAGGTTTTTAGGATCAATCTTGGATTAGAAACTGGTTAATTTTGCTCAAAAACCTTGTATCATTAGGTGTCATATATGTCTTAGTTACCATCATTAGGTGTCATATACGTCTTAGTCACAGTAAACATCTTAGTCATAGTCATCCTAAGTTGCATGCATATAGATACTCCCTAGAAAATTGCATATCACAGAATAGATAACTTTCCTCGTCATTGGAAACATTCATGTTTCAGTTTGTCATAGTCATTGAACCTTGTCATTTTAGTCCCATTTAGTGGATCTTTTCAACTCAATAGTCTAGTTTGGAAAATTCACCTTGTCAAAACTGTCCTTGTCATACGATTAGGTTCCTTGGTTAAAAACAAATCTTTGCATGCATTTATTCCATAGGTGGTAGGTTATACCCGTCTTAGACTCATTTATCATCATTAGCCCACTCAAAATTTTGCATATTGTTTGTCCTGTCATACGTCATTTTAGATCTTTAGCAACATCCTTATTGTCAAAAAAATCCAAAATTTATAGACATAGGTCATATCAGTTTTTAGACATAGTTTGCATTACCCATTTTGAGCAACTTTTTCATGGTCGAAACAGGGTCCAAAAAGAAACACAAAGCAATGATGGACCCTAATGAATTCATCAATCCGTTCATAAACCAGCCATCAGGAAGTAAACGACCACACAAGCCCTTGCTAGAAAAACATGTCACTAGAGACACACATGGTCAAATTTACATAGAAGACATAGACGCAGTAGTACAAGATCTTGAATTTGCATCCTTTATGGATGAATGTTTGGCAAATGATCCCCAACACTATCTAGCAAAGTTGCTAGCAGAAGGTGCCAAACTACCTGTAGTATTTGATATTCATACTTTGCAAACACAGTCAACTCAACCGTCCCAAACTGCAACATCAACTATCTCTATTCCCTAAATTACCACAGCGATACCAACTAGTATACCAACTAAAACATCATCAATTGTAAACACAACCCCTTTCAACATCACACAAGGTTTACAATTTACTACGGGGGCAACTTCCTCCAACCCCTTTGGCACCAACATGACTGGTAAGAGAACCAAAGTTGGCAGAAATATACCTATACCAACTCAGCCCATTCAGACAGGAAGCATTCCTATTCCTAATCAGACAATTCAGAGAGGAAGCATTCCTATACCAACTCAAACCATTCAAACAAGGAACATCCCTATACCGAATCATAATATTTGGACAGGATATATTCCCTCGCCCAATCACAACCCATCACAAAACATGGTGTATCAAAACACCTACATTGATCCAAATTTCACAAACACTATGTCCTTGACACTTGTCAATGTCCTTCAAAACCAAATGCAAACTCTTCAACAACAGATGGACAACATGTCTATGTCTGGAAAATGAACTATTTCAGTGCAAGACCTATGTCCATGTCCATTTGACAAAGCGCTCTATATGACACCTTTCCCCCATGGATACATTATACCAATTTTGCCTAAGTATAATGGGAGAAAGAATCCTTTAGAACACATTAGAGAGTTCTCAACAACATGCATGGACATATCGTATGACCCCACAGACTATTTCCACGAACCCTTGTCAGGATAGGATTGGAATGGTTTTCTAAATTACCATATGGTATATGATCTTGGGGCGAATTAGCTGAAAAGTTTGTCGAACATTTCGCTTTTAACATAGACAATGAGGTAACAATTGCAACCTTGTGCCACACGACACAAGAAGATGGCGAAACTTTCACCACTTTCTTCTAGAGATGGCGAAGTCTAGCTAGTAGATGTCCAGTTGAAATACCCGAAAAACAAAAGGTCACAATATTCCTAGAGAACATCAACCCCAAATTGTGAAGTGACTTAAGGGTACACTGTTGTACTTCATTTTCAGACTTGGTACAAAAGGGCATCAGCCTGGAGAAAGGCCTTATAGACAAAGGAGAAATTAAGGTACAAGGTAGAAATCTAGTTGTCCAACATCAAAATGCACCAAATGATAGAAACAAATTCTGGTCTAGGAACAAGAATGTTACAAATGACGGCATTATTGATGCTAAACACATACATACGAGACTAGTTATCACCCTTAGGGGTTATAATTCCAATCAAGACATGATGAATAGTCCAGATCAAATAGCTAACTATGTCCAAAATTCACAACAACAAAGACCACAACAAAGGAGATTTCCAGCACGTGAATTTACACCTTTAGGACAACCAATCAAGACTATTTTCAAAGAGTTGATTAAGCATAATCTCATCAACCTTTGGAACCGAGAGAATATGATCCTAGACAATTCAAACCTTCATGGTGGGATGATAACTCTTTTTGTGACTATCATCAAACCAAATGGCACAACCTCCAACAATGTCATCAACTCAAGAACATCATACAAGACTTTGTTGAAAATGAAACCATAGAGGTTGGTGGGCAGAAAAACGCCAAGAATAGTGATCATAAGGTCTTCACGGACCCGTTACATGACCACACAAAAGGAAAAGCCTCCAGTTTCGGACCCAAGAATAATCCAGTAGTCAATTATAACAATACCAATTATGACTATGGTAAAGGAACGATCATAAATCACCTCCGAGCCACAAATGAGAATGTCAATACCTTCACCATTAAGAAGCATCTAGAATGTAATGTGAACACACACAGAACTAAGATTACTATTCCTAGACCTTCTTCTTCTGAGCCACCTACGCAAGCTTCCAAGTTCAAATACAATCTTCTTGATCAATTGAGTAAAACCCCCGTGCAAATATCTATCTTGGAATTGTTGACCCTATCACCTGAGCATCGGGCCATTCTTAAAAAAGCTCTACATAACACAACTACTCCTACAGACTTAGATGTCAATCCTTTCGAAGAAATGGTGGGATATTTGACCAACTCACATCATGCCACATTTTCCCAATAGGACTACTCGACTGAGAAATCTGATCATAATGACCCCTTACATCTTGAAGTCTTAATCCATCAAAAAAAAGTTCGACGAGTCTTGGTAGACAGAGGAGCAGGTTTGAACCTGTGTACCCTAAAATTGGTTAAGGCATTGGGATTCTCAGAAGACTGTGTAGATACCTCTAAGAGTATAGTCATCAAGGCTTACGATGATGAGGAAAGATCATCCAAAGGATTTGTCACACTCCCTATAAGATTTGGCCCAGCAATCATGAACACCATCTTCCAAGTCTTGGATCTCACCCTTCCATACAACTTGTTGTTAGGTAGACCTTGGATACACGCCATGAAAGCCGTACCTTCAACATATTACCAATGTCCTAAGTTCCCCTATAATGGCACAAAGATCACTATTGATGGTGATCCAGATCCTTTTCAGTATTGTACAAGCCTAAGGGATATTCCACCATGACAAGTACCAGTTAACCAAGAAGCTTCATCATCCACTTTATCCTTATACATTGATCCATCACATCTCACTAAGTCCATTTCATTCAGACCTCCATTAACCACTCCTAAAATCGAGATCCAAGACAAGGGTTGTGGTGAATATAATATAAAGGCATCATACTGTGTCACTCAACTGATTCCACCAAAGGCATATGGCCTACCCATGGCAGATAGAAGATAGTCAGTGGTCACATTTCATGTTCCCCCTACAATGACATTGACCAAATGGGGAGAGTTAAGTGACGAAATTGTGGATCAAGGTGATTCATGGTTGTATCAAGAAGAACACAAATACCCCTCCTCGTCTATTCAAATTGCTAAAGACCAGTATGGAAAAGGCTTTAAGATAATGCAAAATGAAGGCTATGATAGGCATAGTGGGTTAGGACTCTATTAGAATGGAAGGACGAAACCGATCACTATCTACCCACCACCGAAATATCTAGGGCTAGGGTGTCAACCACTTAAAATTGGGTTTCCTGGTACTTCATCATCTTTTCAAGAATAAGTGAGTGATTACACAGACATCGAGACATCTCATGAACCACTTCCCCCAGTTTATGACAAACCCCCAGTTTACGATAAACCTCTAGTTTTCAACAAATCCCCTTACTCAATCAATGATGAATGGGATTCCCTTTCATCTACCAGTACCATGAACATAGATGCCCTATTTAGAGAATTGAACCTTTACATGAAACCTGTACCAAAACCGTCTAGTCCTCATCCTAAGAAGCACTAGTCCAAACAAGGATGGCAAGAGAACTATTATTGGGAAACCCTTGATCATGCATCTTGGGAACCTGATAAACCATCTTCTGATGATACCGCCCTTACTATAGTCCCACATTAGAATATACCTGCACCTAGGAAGAAAAACAAGGAGTTAGTCCAAAACTTCTGTGACCATGTCAACCATTCCATATTCACTTTGTCAGCTGCTACCTTTAAAAACTTCGATGATGACATGCCCCTTGTATATCCCAAACTTATCGACTAGGATCAACAAGGTACACCTATCATAGATACATTTGAGAACGATGAAGCAATTGCTGAGTTCATGGGATTTAGAGAAGGCATACCACGAGGGGATCATAAAGCTGGTTTCACCATAGAATTGGATGATAAAGCGTATTTTGGGGAGTCTATTTACACCTCTAGTCACAAAAATGAGAATAAAAAGAAAAAAGACAATGAAAGATAAAATGATGAGTCCCTAGGTGAAAATCGAAAGGCACCTTCCGACGAAGAAAAAGTCAAAATAAAGGACGTATTTGAGGGCATAAACATCTCAGAGGCACCCAAGGATAGAGGTTTAAATATTCTCCCCGTTGAACAAGAAAAGTCTCTGATGCTAGTAGAAGAATATGTGGAAGTCAATATAGGTACAGAAGAGAATCCACAAAAGGTATATTTTGTAGCTTCATTAACAAAGACAGAAAAATCTGAGTTTAAGGAATTCTTCACAAAGAGATAGATAAACTTCGCATGGTCGTATGCTGACATGCCTGGGCTGGATCTAGACCTAATATTACATCATTTACCACTACAGCCAAGTATTAAGCCAATCAGATAGAAGTTAAGGAAAATGCATCCGCAAATTGCTCTATTGGTCAAGGCAGAACTTAAGAAGCTCTTGGATGTAGGATTCATAAGGACAATAGACTATGTGGATTGGATATCAAATCTTGTACCAGTGACTAAACCAACTGGGGGCATTCACATATGCACAGACTTTAGAGACATCAATAAGGCATGTCCCAAGGATGACTTTCCTTTGCCAAATATCGACATGATAGTAGATCTGACAGCAAGATACGAGATGTTGTCCCTCATGGATGGTTTCTCAAGATATAACCAGATTAAAATAGCAACTAAAGCCAACATAAGATAGCTTTCACGTGTCCATGGGGCACATACTATTGGAATGTCATGTCATTTGGCCTTAAGAATGCAGTAGCTACCTACCAACGGGCAATGACTACGATTTTCCATGACTTTGTACATACCCTCATGGAAGATTATGTAGATGATATTATAGCAAAATCAGAAACAAGGGAAGATCATTTAAAGGTTTTAGACAAGATATTCGAAAGGTTAGAGAATTACAATGTCAGGCTAAATCCAAAGAAGTGTGTCTTTGGAGTGAAATTGGGGAAACTGTTAGGGTATATCATCTCTTGAAGAGGCATTGAAGTAGATCCAGAGAAGGTAAGAGCTATCATAGAGATGCCTCCTCTAGTCAGCATTGGTCAACTCAGAACCCTACAAGGGAGATTACAGTCCATTAGGCGATTCATAGTACAACTGGTAGATAAAATACATCCATTTCAGCATCTACTCAAGAAAGGAGTACCTTTTGTGTGGACGCCTAAATGTTAGGAAGCCTTCTAGAAAATTAAGGACTATTTGCTTACTCCACCAGTCTTAATGCCACCTACAGAGGGAAAACCATTGATATTATACATCTCAGCAACATAGTCGGCATTAGGGGCTCTTCTCGCACAACATGATGATCAAGGTCATGAGAGAGTCGTCTATTACATCAGTCGTACCTTAGTGGGCTATGAATTGAATTACAACAACATAGAAGGTGCCTGTTTTGTGGTAGCCTTTGCTACCCAAAAAATTCAGCACTATATGCTCAATCGAAAAATGATGTTAGTTGCAAAGATTGATCCACTTAAATACCTCCTAAGTAAGGCAGCTTTAACAGGCCGGTTGGCTAAATGGGTCATGATACTTAGTGAGTATGACATTCAGTATGTCGAAAGGAAGGCAATAAAAGGACAGGTGATTACAGATCAGTTAGCTGATGCACCTATGAAGGCAGATCATCCATTAGTGGTAGACTTTCCTGATGAGTTTCTCTTTAACATTGACGTTAAGACTGAATGGAAACTGTACTTTGATGGCTCACATACAAACCATGGTTCAGGAGCTGGTATCTTATTTGTTACACCTCAAGGCAATACCATTCATAAATCATTTAGGATTGCTTTCCCTTGTACCAATAATATAGCAGACTATGAAGCTTTAGTGACTTGGTTAAAAGTGGCAGCTCAATGGAAAATTAAAAGCCTAAAGGTCTTTGGTGACTCTCAACTGGTAATCCAACAGGTAAATGATGATTACGAGACTAAGGATGAGAAGCTTGCGCCATGCAAGAGGATGGCTAATAGTTTCAAATAGTATTTCAATGACATAACTTTTCAACAAATACCACGTATCTAGAATAGAGCTGCAGATGCTATGGCGACCATGGCTTCCTTGTTGGATATTCCAAGTAATGTGCCTAAGTTCAAGTTTCTGGTTGAACAACTGTTGGTCCCCGCATATGATGTCCCTGATACTACGATAGTATGTACCATTGTTGGTCCTATGTCTCCTTGGTATAAATACATATTTGACTACCTCACTGACCAAACCTTACCCCAAGACTTGTCCAATAACCAACATCGAACCTTCATCTGAAAGTTAGCTAGGTACACCATCATCGGAGAAACACTGTATAGACATACCTTAGATAACACCTTAATGAGATGTCTCGATGCTGAAGAAGCATAAACAACTTTGTGAGTGGTACATGAGGGTATATGTGGATCTCATTCGAGTGGTCCTACTCTAGCCCATAAGATTATGAGACTAGGTTACTATTGGCCTACAATGGAGAAAGATTCATACATCTTTGTAAAGAAGTGTAGACAATGTCAAATACATGGATACTTGATAAGAGCACCAGTGCAGGAACTTCGTCCAATTACTTCACCATGGCCCTTCACCCAATGGGGACTCGACCTCATAGGTAAGATACACCCTTCATCATCCAATGGCCATAAATTCATCATTACCGCCACTGAATACTTCACCAAATGGATTGAACTTATTCCCATGACATACATAACTGGCACACAAATATCTAAGTTTATCCTAAACTATATCATTTGTCGATATGGTGTGCCCCAATCCATAATCACAGACAATGGCCACCCATTCAAGAACCAAGAAGTATGCCATTTATGTGAAGAATTCCACATCAAACACCATTTCTCCACCTCATATTACCCTCAAGGTAATGGCCAAGCCAAGGCATCTAATAAGACCATTGTTAGAATCCTTAAGAAGACTGTCAATGACGCTGGTCGTGATTGGCACCTACAGCTTAATCCTGCCTTATGGGCCTATCGCACAAGCATCCATACACCCACCGGTGCCACTCCATATTCCCTTGTATTCAGGTCCAAAGCTATCTTACCTATCAAGGTTGAAATACCTTCTCTTAGGGTATCCTTGAAGGGTCATATTGACGATGAAGAGTACCGTGTCTCTAGGTTACAAGAGTTAGAATTGTTGGATGAGCAAAGACATAAAGCATTAGATCATTTACAAGCATATCAGAATCGTCTTCGTCATAGCTACAATAGGAAGGTTCTCAATAGACACTTTGACATTGGTGACCTGATATTAATGGAGAATCCTAAGAACCAAGCAAAATGAGAGAAACTAGGTAAGATTGAACCTAACTGGTTGGGGCCCTATATTGTCATAGAAGCTTTTGGGTCAGGAGCATACCAACTCTCTACTCCTAAAGGAGAGCCGCTTTTGTCACCTATCAACAATCTGCATCTAAAGAGGTTCTATGCTTAGTCTCTGAGAATTTGTGTCTTAATCTAGAAAAAAAAAAGGAAAAAACAAAAAAATGGTTACCTTGATGAAAACCTGGCAAATAGGCATCTTTATAACACCAAAAAAATCAAGAAAATCAAAAAAGTAAAGAGAAATAAATCCGTCCAATATTGAAAACCGCTTCGGTGGCGCTATGGATAAGTACCATGGTGAAAACCTAGCAAACAAGTGCCATGTGTAGTCAAGCTCACTCTTCCATCTACCATCATTCTATTCGAACTTTTTCACCATCTTTCATAATATATGGTTGTCTTATCCATTCCTTGGAATGATTGACATCTAGCATCCATTCCATCATAGTATCCACTCCACCTTCCTACTCTTATTCCCGACTGGGGGAAAATCCTTGTTCTATGCCCTAACACCTTGTACATACCGTCACACCGTCGAAAATGTCCTGAAAAATCCCAAAAGCATTAGAAAACTTCAAAAATTAAAAAAAAATCAAAAAAATGTTAGAAAATACAAAAACAGAGTCAAGTCAGTCATGTCTACTCAATCATGTCAAGTTAGTCATGTTAAGTCAGTCATAGACAAAGTCGAACTAGGTTGCCTCTGCGATTGGGACATAGGCAAGGCCATCAATCGATGTGCCCCCGAGGCATTAGGTCTGTCAGTCTAGGTTTTTCATGTATCACACACCACATTTAAAATCATGACTCTTTGTATATTCAAAGTCATTGGTCGTGTCAAACTACGAGGTCTCTACATGTACAACGTAGGCAAGGCTAATCAATTGATGAGCTCCCGAGACCACACTAGGTTAGTCCAATAGGGTTCATTCACAATCACTATCACAAAAGTTGCATATCATAGTTTAAGGTATCATTTCATGTCATACACTATCTACACGCACACACTTTTATCAGTCAAAGAATCAACACAAGTCATGCAACAACAAGGCAAAACATCTCAAATTGTCATCAAGTCAATATCGAACATATTGTCAAAATGATCAACCTATGTGTTATGCAAGATATGTCTTTCTTGTCCACAAACGTCATCAAATTGTCATAGTCTCATGTGGCTTGTCACTTCAACGTCATAAGACTCCAACGTCTTATACGACATGTGTCTTTCTGAAACCAAGCTTTGTCATGCCTTATATAGAAGTCACCAAGTCAAAACCAGACTCAACGTCTTATGCGGTATGTGTCATTCTCTCACATTACGCTATGTCAAACATCAAACATCAAACAATCCCACAAGATCAAGTTTTGGCGAATACATTTATTTGGCTTTATGACTTTATATCTTATTTTGTCTTATCTTATTTTCGATTTGTGAATTAGTCTGATTACTAGCTTTCTCAAGGATGTCCCTTGGAGGATTTAGAGAAGCAAGGATGTCTCAGGACTCTTTTTCTTTGGTTGTTGTCTGTCAATTGTCTTTTTAAACATTGGTTTTTGAGTCATGTTGCTATTTTCCTCAAGGATGTCTGATCAAGGATTTAGAGGAGCAATGACGTCTCATGACCTATCTTTTATTTGTTTGTTGTATGTGGTCTGTCTCAACAAAATGATTGGGGCAATTATGTCCTAAGTATGAGTTAAGACACTCCTTGTCTGTGACTGTTTGTTTTTCGCAAATAGATGACTTTGTACACTATGGTCTATCTCATATCATAATGTGTACTATCCATCTATGTCATGTCCCGCCCAATGATGATAACAAGAAAGCGTAGCGTATTTGGTAATATATCAAAGATTATGTCTTTTTCTCAATCAATCAACCTTCATTGTATCTTTTTCTCAATCAATCTCAAATATTTCTTACTAACATTCTGAATTAATTCATATCATCCTAACATTTCTCTTCTTCGAACATGATGATAAAGTCCTATGACACAATAACAACATTAGGTCATTTTCATTAGCATACATTTAATAAGCATTCCACATAGTTGCATTGCATTTCACATCATGGCATAATAGGCATTCCATCATCATAGCATAAATAATTTAAACATTGCATGTACATATTACCATCACATATAAATAAGCATCACATAGACATTTGCATCCATTATCATAAGTAAATTAAGACATCTGTAAGATCATTATAAAATGCATAACTCATAACATATAGAAACATTTCATTTATAACACATGTATATACATCATCTAGGAAATGTAATCATAAAGAAATAATGCATCATCCATAGAATAGAACTGCATATCATGTAGAAGCCGCCAAAATCATATATATATATTGCTCAAAAATAGTGTGTCACAGTACAATGTCTAAATGTAACCATAAATAAAACATGAGCTCGCAGGCTCTCAGACCAAAATACAAATGTCTACAAGTATCTAAAGCCTTATCATCGTGTCCCACTACCTCTGCTGTCACATGGTGATGGTGGTGGAAAGAGACTCGAAGGTGCTCTATGTGAGGTGGAAGGCCTCTCATATGGACGTGTCCTCTATGGTCCTATCACCCCCTCGATACTTTGTGTCCTCTGACTCCTGCTCTGACTACGCACCTCTGAAAATGTAGTACCTCGTCTATCTGCTGGCACTGCTGCCTCATAAAGATCTCTGTAGTACGTAGCTCTCTCCACGGCTCTGATCAACTCTCGTACCATGCCATCAGATGAGGACCCACTGCAAAGGAGTCTAACCTCTGTGAACTACTGCTCTATCTCATGTCTCTGTGCTATAGCCCGGTCTCTCTCCATGAGAGCACTGTCCCTCTCTATACAAGCACTATCCCTCTCGGTATATGCACTATCCCTCTCTGCATATGCACTGTCCCTCTCTGTGTAGGCACTGTCTCTCTCTAATCTCATCGCCTCAAACTCTGTAGTCATAAGTCTGAGTCTCTCCTCCAAAGCCTCCCTCTCACCATCTCTAGGAGCATCCTCATCCCGCCTCCCCTCTACAATCAGATCTCTGAGCTCTTTGTCCTGCTCCTCCATCGGTGCCTCCTCCTCAATATCATCCTCAAAATCATCCTCAACATCCTCCTCTCCATAACCTACCAAAATACCCAAAGGGTCTATAGCCACATCCATATCTACATCCTCTGCAACATCCTCTACTCTGACATCTACCTCTACACGCTCCTCAACCACTACCTCCACTGCAACATGCTCACCCCTAACCTATACATCCACTCTCCCTTTGATGTCTGCCATCAGTACATCAACTGTTATTGCCTCCTGAATAGGTGCATGTCCACTTGCCTGACCCCCTCTTTGTCCTCTCCGTCCTCGTCTCCCACCTCTACCTTTGCCTCTTTTGTCATCTCCATCACCTCTACCACTAACTCTACCCACTCTGGTACCTCCAACTCTTTGTCGTCCTCTCAGCCCTATGCCTCGTCTCTTGACTGGTGCTGGTTGGTCAGGATCTGTATAAGGAATCGGGCAATGAACCACCCACCATGCATCATATGCAGTTGTAGTTCCTGGATCTGCTAATCCATCTCTCCAACCCTAATGTAATGGTTGTAATGCCTATATGTCTACCTCCGCAGTAGCCACTGGAATCATGGGTCCCCACCATGGAACCTCTTTTGATGACCGAGCAAACTCTACTCTACCTCGAGGCTCATCCTGAACCTCTCCAAACTGTCTCATGACCCACTTTGGTAGATGCCTCTTTATAATATGCACACTCGAAATAGTCCTCCCAATGAGATACTATGTCTATCTACAAAATAGTAAATGTCTCTCATCATCCAGCCACTCCTCACAATCCATCTATGGTCTCCATGTAAATTGATCTAGAATGTCCAGTGTGTGTCTCCAATACCCTGTGTCCCCAACATGTGTCTGTGTGATCTGTCTTGTATATCGGAACACATAAGGATGTCTCTCTGGTCTCTCTACAGTAGCTGGCGGACGAAAGATAGCTATCCTCTCCCAAGCCCACACCATCAGTAAAGTAGTCCCACAACTCAATGACCGTGTGTCTCTAAAAACAATGTTATGCAGATGAAAATATAGCATCCCGAGTAGACATGGACCCCATGCATATCTTGTCTCACTCTCCAAAATACCCACCAACATCTCCCCTCATCCCATAGGAAAGCCATGACTTCGTTGGTCTGGTAGAACTATACCCCTGATCAATGTACATAAAATGCAGTCAATCCTATCATATCTATCCGCTAAAACTGGCCACCTGATCTCATAATCCTCGATCCCAAGCATCCTAATGTCGTCTACCTATAAAATCTAGCAAGCTCCGTCAATCCTCACTGGGTATCATACATCACCTGCTCACCTCTGATCGGCAATCTCAAAATCCTGTACACATCCTCTAATGTGACAGTGGCATCCCCAGTCGGTAGATGGAATGATGAAGTATCTGAGTGCCATCGCTCGCATAATGTCATAAGCATCCCTCTGTTTGCCCGAATCACAGGCATCAAGAGGCAATGATGCAAACCAAGTCTAGACAGTAGCCGTATCTCTCCACTAGTCAGGCTATCTCACAGATCGTACGTATCTGGACATGACTCCCGTGTATATATAGGATCCAGTACAACCTGCATTTAAACCACGATGTCAAAAAAAATTCAAAATTTACTTAGAATTTTTTTTTGAAAATTTTACTAATCAAATGCAGCTCACATTACACATGCGGTGCATTTTTGCAAATGTGTTGCACAGAGCCTCACATGCGGTGCATTTTTGCAAATGTGTTGCACAGAGCCTCACATGTGGTGCATATTACATATGCATCACATAATCTCCCAACCCCGGTCATCCAGCTGCACATGTGGTTCAGTAAACCACATGCGGTGCATTTTTCATTAACCTCCTAACTTCAACATATGCGTTTCACAACAGCATATGCGGTTCACAACTACACCTGCGTTTATCCCTAATGCAAATGTGGTGCATAACTACACATGTGGTGCATTCTAATTCACATGCGATCATTCCCTAAACCGACCAACCTAGCCTAAACGTGTTTTTTCAAATGCGTCGTTTCGCAGTCAGATGCAGCAAATACGATGGCATATGCGTCATTTACAACACACTGCATTTGCTTAATTACTTTTCAAATGTCTAAAACTATGTGCAAAATTAACTTTGACAAGTTCATTTTTGGGTACATACCGGTGGTCCTGCGTCGACTGGCCTCTTGAACATCCAGATTCGATAACCGCGATGTGCAGCATATGGAATAGGTGCCATTTCATCAACTAATCAGAGCAAAAACTCCTCTTTTTCTATCTCCTCTGAGTGCAAATGAATTAGGTTTAGCCCTAATTTCTATTTATAGGTGGGTTTCAAATGGCATTTTCTTAGCCCTAATCTATTGGCTGCGTAACCTTTCAACTTCCAATGACCCGTATTCGTCTGTATTAACTCCAATTTCAATTTCGTCAACTCCATAGCATTTCTGACTATCAAATTGACTTATTTGGAATATTTCCTGATTTTTCTAGAATTTTTCAAAAATTGTCAATTTTCTCAAGGGGGCATACCCTAACCTGTTTCATGTTGGGGCACGATCAGGGCATATTTTCTTTGACACAACACCGTACCAACATTGTATCAAAGAGGGGAAAACTGTAGATATCGAAAATTGGTCTAGGCCTGCGAGTACACATTCGACATAATTTTCCATGGTCCGTTGTCATGATTAAATAATGTTTATTATTTAATTAACCTTTCTAACACATATTTCCTCTATTAATCAAATACCCCTTTTTATTTAATTCATTAATTCATAAATGACCTTTATTCAACTTGGATAATTAAATAAACCATATTTGTTTAATTATGTCCCTAACAAATTAATTCTTCCCCCTTTATCTATCAATTAAATAATTTATTATTTAATTACTCCTTTATCATACTTTTCCAACTATAATTAAATATCTTTATTTAATTATTCATTTAATCCCCTTTATCTATAATTAAATATCTTTATTTAATTATTCATTTAATCCCCTTTATCTATAATTAAATATTTATTATTTAATTTATTCAACATTCCACTTTTTCAAAAGTCAATTAAATAAATGATCTTTATTTATTTAATTAAATCTTTCATCATTCGAATGTTGAATTAAATTAACATTTAATTCATTTATTTAATTAATTATGTCACATTCCTTTATCATTCAGTTATCTAAGTCAGTCACTCACCTTTTGACTCGAGATCTATTTTTAGTTCTCCAGTTATCTCTGAATTCAACACCTATTTCTCTCTGCAAGAAGACTCTCCATTACAACTAGTCGATTAACTAGTTCTAACTCATATGCATGTATGCATTTATTAATTAAATATCTTTATTTAATTAATTAATTATGTATTCGAATTCCTCATCTTCAAGTTCTAACTTTGTCTTTGACATTCAAAGTCTAGTTCTTCTATTTTTGGAGATTAAGATGTTGAACTTGTGTTCTAACTCACGTTCTAACTTAGTCTCTATCTGCAGTCTTTCCTGGCTCATGTTCTAACTTGCATTTTAACTTACATTCTATCTGAGACATAACTCACATTGCATGGAATTCATCAATCTCGTCCGTCGATCTCTCTTTCAATTTGAGCCGATCTTTCAAAAACCCAAAATCTATAAAATGGCATGTCATTATAATTATTCCTCCTCCCGAAATCATACACTTTTGAGAAGAGAAACTATTCTTCGATATTTTTCTTTGACACTCGACAAAGCTATACTTGCATTCAAACACACAAATCTGAGGGCAAGAATACTGAAAAGGAAAAATGGAGAAGAGCAATAGAGATAATTCGAAGGGGTGAACACATATTCAGTGAGATCATTTTGGTTTTATTATTTAGTTTATTTCCTCGTTCTTTGTTGTTAGATTTTAGATTATTGTTTAGATTAAGATTTGACATTATTATTCTAGCTTGCAGAAAAATCTATCATTTACAGAAACTGAAAGTCAACTATTGATACCTCGTTCTCCATCCAAATTAAAAAATTGGCCCACTTTTTTCTTTGTAACTTTTCCTTTTCAAATTGCTTTGGATGCCAACCATATTTCTCCTTCTATCAAAACATGGCACATGGACTAGTTAAACTAAATGATATGCAATCATTTACTTTTTCCAAGGGAATTAAAAAAAATATCATTTAACATATTAAATATACTTACAAACTTACAGATCAAGGCCTGTAAACCTTTCTAGCCACTATGATGCATGGCATGAAGTTTTTGAAGCCTAGCCTTGGAGGCCTTGTCCTGAAACATATACTAATTCAATTTAACTATGCACCAATAAAATTTAAATTTTTTTTAATAAATTTGATATAATCTTATGAGAAAATTCCAATACCTGTGTACTCTCCTCATTGGACTTCCTCTGTGCTTCAGACTTCTCATATGCTTTTACAAGCTCTTTCCATACTTTGACACTTACATTGGTGGCCTTTTTTTGAGCCTTAGCTTGGGAGGGATTTTTTTTATCTTCTTTGTTTGGTTGCACCAAAATCTCTTGCAATTTTGACACATTTGTAGCTTTACCTTCTTCACAGATCAACATGTGCCAAATTCAGTCTCCATCTCATTGATAACTAATTTCTATACGTGTATGAGTATCTTTGAGAATGGAAAATGTAGATGGTCTTTCAAATGTTGAAGGCATGATTCCTTCAACCTATGAACAAACCATTTTCCAGTAGTTTTCATTCAAACTTCCCCTAAAACTACATCGTATTCTATCTTGCTATTGAAGGTACCAATGCAATATTAAAAAAAATTCCTGGTGGAAGAATTCTATGTCCTAGGAGTGGGTGGGACAGTGGAAGCCTCTGCTCCCTATTCTACATTCCTAGAGTTTATTGTTACTGATTTCCTCCTGGATCTTTTTCTCTTTGACATGATTGATTTGGTTAGAATGTTTGAGGGGCTTCACTAGATCAGTTTTCTATGTCTTTGGCAAGCATTGTCCAATGCATATCATCCAATTTTTTTCCCTACCTCTGCCCCCAATATGGAAGCCAATGCCTCTTTATCTTTTCCAGTCACATGTCCCTATATATATATAAGAAATTTCTTCTTTGAAATTTAAAAAGTAAAAGTAAAAAGTAAAAATGAAAGAAACAAGGGAAACATTTACAAATCTATAAATTAACAATGAATTACCTCATTGTGGCCAGAGGTTTCTCCCTTTTTTCTCTTCCCTCTATCGCTTGAAATTTTGAGGCGACCTAGGGAAAATTATTTTCGTCCAATCTTTGGAGGTAAATGAAGTACACACTATCAGGTATGAAATTTTTCGTTCAGTTTGTGGTATGAAACTTTTACCTTGAATGACTCTCTTTTTGGATTTAAATGCCTATGAATCAATTGCTTGCACACTTGTATTATAGAATATAAATATATTTGAAAGGATATAAATATATGCAAAATGAAACAAATGTATTGTAAGAAAATCAGCACTTGTGCACCTATATAGAATGGTAATCTTTAAGGGATAAAAGGGGTGCGGAGTGGTTTTATTGAGAGTTAACATAGATATGTCCCATGCTCGAGTCACATCCACTGATTAGAAAGAAAATGAATGTGTGTGCACTATCAATTCAAAACCATGAGCTCAATGTTTTGTAAAATATTTGTGGGAACAAAAAAAACATTTTAACCTTACCTATGGTGTCGCAAACTAAATCGAATTTCTGATCTACTTGCTTGTAGCCCTCCTTCATGTCATTTTTCCCTTTTTTATCCTCTCTTCCTTCGTATGCATTTTTTCTCTTGTCATCTCTTCCTTCGTGTGGCTATTTTCTCTTGTCATCTCTTCCTTCTTGATGCTAGAAGTTTTAAATTTTTGTTCCTGGTTCAATAGTCAACACCGTAGTCGGTGTAGCAAAGTGCACCTAATTTAGTGTCGCCTTTCAGACAAAAAATGTAATCTATTTGGGATGCAAAAGGCGGTGCAAATTGCACCTAATTTAGTGCCTAATAGTACAAAATGATGTATTTTTCTTGGAAGTTGATAAAAAAAATTATCCTAAATGACTTCATCTTCATATGTCCCAAAAGAGCAATCATGGTTCCCTATTTTATCTATTCCTTATCCCATGTCAATTTTGTGGATGCAAAACTAATAAAAGTTAGATTTGTGAACTAAAAAATGACCCCTATACAACTAGATGAGTCATCTAAAGTGTGAAATATATGTCAAATATATGTCTAAAGTGAGGTTTTGTGTTGGATAGAATATTCGTTGAAATGATATAATTGGTGTAATAAACATTATTTACTATGTTGTGTATTATAGGGGTGAGATGAGGCAATGGCAACAGATCGTGTCATGTCAAATGAGGAGTACACAATGGCTGAAGTGGAACATCAAGTACTCAAATTTTGACTTAACTTATGAAAAAATGATCTGATGGCATTTTGTGATACATCCATTTTTTTTCACAGTATTATTAAAATTTATAATGTATTATCCAATCTTGACATAAATTAATGCATGTTGTTGATTATTTTAGATGGAGATTGGAGCAAATGTAGAGCCTAAGTGTTCAAGTAGAAAAAGAGGAAGATATGTACGTGGACATGGACCTAAAACTATTAAATCACGTAGACGATAGTGGGTGTTTGAGGATATGACAATGGATCTTGCAGACACAACAAATGACTGCACTGAACAAGAGGTGGGTCAGGACTCTAGTACATGGGATGAATACTTTGAGAAAATATATGACTAAAGTGAGGTTTTGTGTTGGATAGAATATTCATTCAAATGATATAATTGGTGTAGTAAACATTATTTACAATGTTGTGTATTATAGGGGTGAGACGAGGCTATGGCAACAGATTGTGTCATATCAAATGAGGATAGAACAAATGAAGCAGGACATCAGGTACTCAAATTTTGACTTAACTTAGGAAAAAATGATCTGATGGAATTTTGTGATACATCCATCTTTTTTCATAGTATTATTGAAATTTATAATGTATTATCCAATCTTGACATAAATAAATGCATGTTGTTGGTTATTTTAGATGGATATTGGAGCAAATGCAGAGCCTAAGCATTCAACTAGCAAAAGAAGAAGATATGTACGTGGACGTGGACCTAAAATTGTTAAATCATGTAAATGACAGTGGTTGGAAGAGGATATGACAATGAATCTTCCAGACACAATAGATGATTGCATTGAACAAGAGGTTGGTCAAGACTATAGTACATGGGATGAATACTTTGAAAACATTGTTGTTTGTGGATGTTCTATATGTTGTGGAAAGAAATAATTTAAACAAGTAATTGTACAAAGACATTAAATATATGATGAACTTCCAATCGGTAGTATGCCTCCTACAATCGATTCAAATCCAATAGGAATTGTGGTAAGGAATTTTCAAATTTGATATAAATAACATATATACTTCGTTTAAACATTGTTTTATATTATTTAAATAACTAATTGTTCTCAATGGATACTTTCAGGATAAAGTTCTTGGTTTAAAGTTTCCTGGATCACCGAATTATAGCCTAGAGGACAGTGATCATTAATCAGATGATACATCTAACAAAAATATGTGCCAATATACCAACTCAAAAGATGAGGAATTGATGAAAACAAGTCACAGAACAAGAATTGGTTTAAAGATGCATAATTTGCTTAAATATAGGAGAAAGGTGGACTACATACCCTATGAGAATGAATGTGATGGAGATGATGAATTTCCCCTGAGTTTGAGATCAATTTACAAAGAGACATTTGATCATTGACTATATTCCGCTTGGCCTAGTGATCAACAACTACCTAGAGTGTATAAGGTGTTTCAATTTTGGGGATACAACTACATGATACGACCCTCCAATATTCATGGAGTGAATCTAGCCCTCTTTATTGTCCAAAATGTACATGTGGGATCTAAACATAGAAACAATTCAGAAAAAACCACTAGGAGAATAATGTCATATTATGGTCCATCTTATTATAGTGGTGAATGGAGAAGGCTAGTAGAATATAAGCCTAGCATGCCAACATATGGTCTAAATTCGAATATGTATACACATCATCTCCAATTAAAAAGTGGAAAATAAATTAATAGAGGTCATCTTATGTATATAGATGGACATGCATACACACACAAAAACATTGCAAGATTTATAAATAGTAGTAAGGGAAGGGACCCTAATGTAAGATTGAATTGTCAATTTGTTGAGGTTATAAATGATAAAGATGGAGATATGGAAAGAGAGGTTGATATATTGATAATGGTTGAGTCTATTAAGGACTTTACCACTGGGGATGAGTTATTGATTGATTACCCCTTCTTAAAATGCACTCCTGTGCGAAAGAAAAGGGAAGAACAAGGTCTCCCTAAGGATGTTCTTAAGGGCAAAAAACCAAAGAATAATAAACAAGTGTGGATTGATGTTTTATAAACTATGTTGTCAAAATTGTGTTTTATTTAAATTATTGTATAAAAAAGGTAGTCTATAAAATAATGTTCCATTATTCAATTGATGTATATATGTTCATACAATTTCTATTTTTGTTTTTTAAGCCATATTTGATTATATTTCTTTGAAATTGATATATTTATGATTTATCCAATCATTTCCAAACATTAAATAATGCTTGTGTTTGTTGATAGGTAGAAGATGTTGATGAAACACATACTAATACCCATGATCCAAATGGGTTATTAATATTTGGACAAGATGATCCAAACCATCATTTAAACCATACTAGGGCAAAAAGAGCAAGTTTGAAGAGATTACTACCACTTGAGAAATTTGAAGAGCTGATGAGATCTGCATACACTGATGAGATGCCACCTAGCCTTAATGATGATGATCATGATAGTGAAAATGCAATGCATGAAGAAGGATTGAATGAAATTCTTGCAGGTTTCTTTAGGGATGGAAACAATGATGACAATAATGATCATATGGCTGACAGTAATGATGATAGCAAGGGTAATTACCACCAATGTAATGTTGATGATAACAACCTAAAAGACTCCATCAAGCAAGTATCAAAGACACCTGTTCAAATCAGGTGCAAGTAGAACCTCACAATTGGCATGCACTTTAATATTATTAGAAATCAAGTCACTATTTGGTTGGTTAGACAAAGGATTCACTACCCTAGTGAAGTGAGTTGAAATCTATTTCTTACTTTCCATTGTCAATTGGTGTACACAATTCATAAAAATTCATTGAATTCGTTTATATTTATTTAAGGTGATTTTAAAACCATATATTATATATAAAAAGTCCTAGTATAGATTGACATATCAAACATGTTCATCATAAGTCAAACATTCAATTGATTTAATCTCAATAAATCTTGCAGGGCACTAAAAGCTAAAATATTCCCTGAAGAGAATGTGTTTCCATCAACTTGCAGAGAGGCGCATCTATTGTTGGTTGAGTTGGGGATTGAATATAAGAAAATTCATTCATGTAAAAATGATTGCATTTTATACAAAGATGAATATCAGAAAAAGGTAGAATGCCCTGTATGCAACTAGAAGAGATATCGTATAGATGTACAAGGTCCTAAAGTTCCAAATAAGGTTTTACATCACATGCCAATTATACCTAGACTTCAAAAAATATTTTGTTGCAAGTCACTTGCATAATTGATGGACTGGCATGCAAAGAATAGGAATAAAGATGGATTCATGTGAATTCCGGCTGACTCCAAAGCAATGAAACACATAGAGGAAAAATGGCCAAGAAATTTCAAAGATGAACCCTGTAGTATCAAGTTTATTCTTGCAATTGATGGAGTGTACCCATTATCTTTCCTAAGCTCAAATTATAGTGTTTGGCTAGTTGGATTGATAGTATACAATATTCCCCCATGGATGAGTGTTAGAAAGGAGCACCTTATGTTGACTCTCATTGTTCAAGGAAAACATCAAGTTAAAAGCATGAATGTTTATCTTGCACCTTTTATTGATGAGATGAAACTGCTATGGAAAGGAATAAGAATGTATGACATATCATGTCCTCCATCAAATAGGTACTTCATGTTGTATGGTGTGCTATATTAGACTATTCATGATTTCCCAGGACTTGGTGTTTGTTCTAGTAAGATAAAATATTTACGTATTTACACTCATAATTTATTTTCATCCCAACTTTCATACTTAGTTTTATACTATTTTTTTTATGTTATTAACATTACTTGTTGAATTGTGGGGCTTCAGGAAAAGGGGATATCTGCATGTCCAAGATGTGCAGAACAATTTCAAGGGCAGTATTCTAAAGATCTACATAAATTTATTTATGCAAACAACAAGGTTTTTCTACCACTAGATCATAGGTTTAGAAATTCCTTGAAGAATCAATTTGATGGAAAAGTTTAAAATAGAGGCCCTCCCATGATTATGGGTCTAGGTGATTGGCTTAAGAAGTATGAAGATGCTGAATTGAAAGCTTGGGAGGATTTTTTTGATCGGGGTGATTCAATTCAAGAACCAGAACAAGTTCTAGTTAATATGCCAGAAGGAATGAAAAGGAAATCCATATTTTATGAGCTCCCTTACTAGAAGGATCTATTAATATCTCACCTATTAGATCCTATGTACGTCTTCAAAAATTTCCCAGATTCTATATTTTGACATATATCAAGAAACGAGAAGGAAACCTTGTCTTCGAGGAGAGATATTGCTATTTTGCGTACCAAAATTGATAGAAAACATTTGTGGCCAAACAGGGAAAATGAAACATATGCAGAAGCTCCATGGATTTTTAAAAAAAAGAGCTAGACCAACTAAAAAATGTCATTCGTTCAATAAGGACACCTACTGGTTATGGGTCATCGTTGGCTAAAGCTTTTACAGTTGATGGACATATCACAGGATTTAAAACACATGATTTTCATAATTTTATGAAGGTATTATATATCATCATTTAACATTTACTGGTAGCATTGATTAAGTACTAAATATATTTTGATATTTTGTTGTGTGAGAAAAAATTATTAATGACCTTTTCATAAATGTGTTTGATAGCATATCATGCCATTGGAAATTAGGGGGGATTCATATCTTACAGTTGACTTAAGGAATGCCATAAGTCGATTGTCAGCATTTACAAGGTATGTGATTATATGAAATGTTCATGTGTGAGAGACATAGAGATATTATATTGCATTACTAAAGGTTCATACTAATTTACTGTTCTTATATTAGGTGGGTGACCTCCAAGGAGATCCATGAATGTGAAGTTCCAAAGTGGAAGAAGGAAATTTTAGAAATTGTATGTGTATTTGAGAAGGAGCTCCCTACAAGTTTCATGGACCTACAAGTCCATTTACTTATACACCTTGTTGATGACATTGAATTGGCGGGTGTCATATCAACGAGGTGGATTTTTTTCTTTGAGAGGTATATGAAAACTCTTAAAATATATGTCCGACAAAAGGCACATCCAGAGGTTTGCATGGTTGAAGGGTATGTATTGAATGAAGCATTTTCTTCCTGTGTGAATTCCTTGGTAAGGATTTTGAAGATGGGCCATGCATCTAGGATGAAGAACGAGCATCGGATATTATTGATGGAGAAAAACCACAATCTAATGGTGTTGAAGTGCAAATTAGTAAGTAAATTCATGATCACTGTGGTTGTTTTTCTTGCAATCATTAATTTACTCTGTAATTTATTTATCAAATTAATAGCATGACATTTGGAGTTTGAAATAAACATGTTGACATGTAATAGGTGTAGATGAAATTTCTATACTTGATAAGTTCATTCTGTACCACATGGAATTTATGAACAAATGGATTGATTTGTATGATAAAAAGAGAGAAGAAGTGTTAGAAGCAAGGAGAAAATTTAAGAGATTGAAACCAAAGAATACTCCACTTCCCACTGATCAGCTTGGGGAATGGGGCAAAGATTGCACACTAGAATGGGTTACTGAAAAAATTCAAAATCAAATAGAAGATGCAGGTATAGATTCAAACATAATAGAAGATGAAATCAACATGTCTAGAGGATGTGAAAGAAAGGTACAGTTGGAATTTTACAAAATGTTGTTTCCTTACAATTTTGATACTATTAACTATTTTAATATTTGTCATTATAATTTTTTTCGCTGAAATAAATGGTCTTTCACAGGCAAGGAAATATCCAACAATGCAGGCATATGGTCGACATTATCATGTAGAAAGTGTAGATGTAAAGAGACGATCCTTTGATTGTGGCATCATGGTTGACTTCAAGCAATCTAGTCGATCAAGCTCAAAAGATAAGAATATAATTGAAGGGAATCTATAATATGTTGGGAAAATACAAGAAATTATTGAGTTGGATTACCGCTCTTTTAAATGTTGTATTTTTAAGTGTAGATGGTATGACGCATTTGAGAGGACACGAAGACATGATACCCATAGTGGATTTTTTCTATAGATTCCTCATGCTTCCTACTAGAGGATAATGAGCCTTATGTTCTACCAATTCATTGTGAGCAGGTATTTCTTTAACTCAAACAAGAAGCGGTAGTGATCATTTATCTATTAATTCATAGTTTATTGTGAATATATACATGTGTTTATTAATCATTAAAATTATTATAACATACGTCTAATATATGAATTTCATTCATGTGTAGGTATTTTTCTATGAAGATATTTTGGACCCAAAATGGATGTTTGTCATACATTATGATCCAAGATTAAGGCATGTATTTAACAATGCATTAGAGGATACTGAGAAAAATAATGATGGCCAACAAAATGAGAGAGGGATTAGAGAACATCGAAGAAATTGGCATCCATGATGATGTTGAAGATGGTTATTCTTAGGCACAAGAAGACAACAATCCAGAGTTAGATGATGTTATGGACGACAACAATATGGATGGTATAGAAAATGATGATCCAAATACATCCGGTAACAATATAGATGGTCTATAGTCAAATTTCAATCATGATGAAGATAATGCAGATCAAGATGAGGATGATGATAATATTAATTACTTGAAAGAACATATGAGCATTGACAATGATACATTGGATGACATTGTAGTAGACAATAATGTTAATGACCAAGACTTCTAAATTTTAAGAATTATTTGCAGTCCATCTTTAAAAAAGGATGATTCTTATGGCCTAAACTTTGAAATGCTTCAATAATATTATTTGTGTCGATACAAATTACCTATTACAATATCCTTAAATTGTTCAATATTTGGTATGAATTGTTGGTAGAAAAAATTAGGATTACGTGGATGCTTCTTCCATTCATTTTGTATCAACACATGTTTGTGAAGACATAAAAGTTAATAAAATATTAATGCACATAACTCATAATTATTTAAATAAGAAAATTTTTTAGCGGCGATTGGAAAGGTGCAAGCAGTATCAAAACAAAAGGAGAACAAAAATAATGGATGCCCAAACAATTGCCACACGAAAAGCTTGTTGGTATGTGGCGACTGATCATTCTATACTATACACTCTTCATGTATCCTGCTTTTTTGTGAAGTTACCGAAAAAGGGAAAAATCATAAAAAGGGAAAAAACCCCGATTTTGTATAACCCTAATTTATAGGATAGAGTTATAGTATCATAAGAAACAGGCGATTATTCGCGATATTGTAATAGGGTTTTGCACTGGTTAATAATATCATTGGATGGCTGCGGTTTGGTGGATGTAGCCCACATTGGGTGAACCACGTTAAATTCTCTGTGTTAGTTTTATGTGTGTTTTATTTCTGGTTTATTTGATAAAATCTGCATTTAGCTTTTAGATATCTGCCTTTGAAAACCTAACAAAGCTCCCAAAAAAGGTAACTGTGGTGTGGGCCCTATCCGAACAAAAAGCAAACCGAGGTGACGTGTCAAGCATCTAAAGCCTGAAAAAAGGAAAGACAAGCGTCTCGAAGGGAAGCTCTGATAGGACGCCATGTGAAGACGGCTGAAAAAGTTGCGAGCGGTATCAAAACAAAAGGTAGACAAAAATAACAGACGCTTGAACAATCGCCATGCAGAAAGCTCCCGCTAAAGGTAACTGTGGTGTGGGCCCCATCCAAACAGTAAGCAGGTCGAGGCGACGTGTCAAGCAACTGGAGCCCGAAAAAAGGAAAGAGAAGCATCTCGAAGGGAAGCTCTGATTGGATGCCACATGGCAACGACCAGAAATGAGGATGATGAACCGTTCGTGGGGTATGATTTTTTGCCAATGATTTGGGTCTACAGTGTTTGATTGAAGGGTAGGGTGAAAATTCAGTTTAGGGTGGTGATCAAATGGAAGAGTGAGTGTCAGAGCTAGCATGGTTCTTATTTGTTTGCCTTCTAGGGTTCTGTAGATGTGTCGTTATTTAGTATATTCTCTTATGCACAGGGTTTATGTATTAATTGGGTTTTGGGTAATAGTATCAAATTGTATATAGTTGGAAATTGGTAGATTATTAGGTAGGGTATATAGGTTTTTTAATATGCCTTGTCAGATATCTCATCGACATTTTGGTTCGTTTGTATATTTTTTGGGGCTATAATCAAAGGTTTTCTCCCTGGCTCTTTCCTACCGATATGCCCCCCAGAGCCAAGATTTTGTATTACCTATCTATTATACTATTAATAATATCGTGGTCTTCCACTCTTGCTTAAAAAAAAAAACTTTATTATTTTTAAATAGTTTCCATTTTTAAGTTGAACATGTAACAAGGCAAAATAAGCTTAAATTTTCAAAAAAATTAGAAGCTCTACCAAAATCCACAATAAATGCTTTACTGTATCAGCATATTCATTCACATAAGAACATTATTGAAGATCAATAACTGATATTCATTCAAATATAAGAAGAAATAAGTATGAAAAACATAAGAAAAATACAGAATGATAACACAATCATGGAGAATATTTGATAATAAGATGTTCTTCATTAATTGCTTCAATTGATATTACAGTGCTCTTCTTTAATAATCCCAGTGTTATCCCCTCAAGCTATTGTGGAAGTATGAAAGGAATTTTAATTCTTAAGTTGGTGGAAACCAATCAAAACAATTTCTCTAAAAGGACTTTTAATCCTTAATAGGAGCCAATTAAAGTAAATTATTTGAAAGGATTCTAATTCACACCTAAATAGAAACCAATCAAAGCATCCACATAGTAACAACAAATGTGCCCTGATAAATCTTTCAGAATTAAATAAATTGAAAAGATCACTTTGGAGACAACAAATCAATAAATAAGCATGAAAATTTGACACAACAATTTTGGTTCGTTTGTACATTTTTTGGGGCTATAATTAGAGGTTTTCTCCCTGGCTCTTTCCTATCGATATGCCCCCCAGAGCCAGGATTTTGTATTACCTATCTATTATACAATTAATAATATCGTGGTCTTCCACTCTTGCTTAAAAAAAAAACTTAATTATTTTTAAATAGTTTCCATTTTAATGTTGAACATGTAACAAGGCAAAATAAGCTTAAATTTTCAAAAAAATTAGAAGCTCTACCAAAATCCACAATAAATTCTTTACTGTATCAGCAAATTATTGAGGCTCAATAACTGATATTCATTCAAATATAAGAAGAAATAAGTATGGAAAACATAAGAAAAATACAGAATGATAACACAATCATGGAGAATATCTGATAATAAGATGTTCTCCATTATATTGCTTCAATTTATATTACAGTTCTCTTCTTTAATAATCCCAGTGTTATCCCTTCAAGTTATTATGGAAGTATGAAAGGAATTTTAATTCTTAAGTTGAGGGAAACCAATCAAAACAATTTCTCTAAAAGGACTTTTAATCCTTAATAGGAGCCAATTAAAGTAAATTATTTGAAAGGATTCTAATTCACACCTAAATAGAAACCAATCAAAGCATCCACACAGTAACAACAAATGTACCCTGATAAATCTTGTAGACTTAAATAACTTGAAAAGATCACTTTGGAGACAACAAATAAATAAATAAGCATGAAAAATTGACACTACAATTGAACACTAAAAATGGATTACAAATTATAATCAATCATCTCCATTATATTTCCTTTTAAATAATATGAATTATAAAAAATAGTTATTATGTTTGACGAAAAATAGTTAATTAACATAACACTTCAACACATAAATGCATTGATCCGTTAATCTTCCAACAAGTGTCAGTGACCACTTGAGATCTATTCAAGGCTCCTACTCCATGATAATGCACCACCTGCAGAGTGTATCTTCCTTATGGTGTCGGCTAGTCTTTAACCTCCAATGGTTGCCCCTATGTATTTGTTGCATCTCTAGTTTGGTTGATGAACATGTTGATGGTGGAGAGATGATGATTGTATTCCTCCTCAGCATAAGTTTCCACATTGGCAATTGTACCCTTCATATCATATTCCACATACATCATCTTTTCAAGTTGTTTATGTGTATTTTGTAACACCATCTCTTTGTCATTTATTTCTTGCAATACAGTATGTAGATACATGGTGAGCTCATCCTTCCAATCATCTTGCTCCCTAGGATTTTCAAGGCTATCATGGATTGCAAGATGAAAATCGAAATAGTCAATGTCCTCTTTAAGCCTATTGTGGTACTTGTTGTGTGATTCCATCAACTTATTGTATGTCTGCAATGTTTGACCTTTCATGGCTTTCTCATTTTGGAGATCCTCCCTTCTGTCAATCATCCATCTTTGCAATCTTTCATTCTCCACAAGTGTTGAGTGTGTTTCTTTAAACAATTTCTAGTATTCATTAGCATGATCCATCATCCTATTGAATCTTTCTTTGATTATCTTAGACACAACATTATATTTAGTGGTTTTTATTCCTGTTTCCAGCTCCTTGAATTTCTCTTGAGACTTATGATGACACTGTTTCTAGTAAGCTACATCTGCTAATGCATCCAATATTCTTTTGTAACTCTGTAACCATGGGGAATATAATTCTAATCTGGAAGAGGAATATGTTTTATCTCTGTGACTAGCCACCTCCTTCCTTAATTTATCATTTTCTTTTACTAGTTTTTCAATCTGTGTCTTAGTGAATTTTACAATATTTATGTTTAGCTCAGTTGTTTCAATGGGGTTAGTGTCCTCTACCCTATGGACCAAAAGATGTCCAAACACTTGGTTTGGATTACTGATGAGAGCAAGCCTTTTTATCTTAAGTTTACAATGCCCAAATTAGCAGGGTGGCTTCATCTGGGTTGTACCCTGATCCTGAGTACATTTTATCACTTACATCTTCTATTAGATGTATTTTTTGTCTCCTCTTTTCCTAAAACTGTCGAACACTATTAAAAATATCATATCCCATATTGGTAAGAGTAGTACCCCAGCCTCTTCAAGTAATTACTTTCCCCTTTCGGAGGTGATAGATTCTAACTCTTTGTCTATTTATTTTCTCAACTCTTCTAAGGCGGTTACCTCTTGCTTAGGAATGATATCCTTCATCCTCTTTCTTGGCATTCTGCCTTATGCTCATAAAAAAAATGATTTAAATTCAAAAGTCTTGACAAAATCATTGTCAGAAATAAATTCTTGTGTTGCCTTGACTCTCACATCATCAGAGAGTTCATCTGATGCTTCAAATTTAACAATGTTTCATTTTGGAGGTGGATCATATTGTGTAAATATAGGGGCACTTATCTATTTGACCTCATCATCCTCCTCATCACTATCTTCTTCATCTTCTTCACTCATGATTGTATCTACAGAGAAGTTCATTTCTGGAATGGGTTGTGAGGGTATGTAATCAAGAGGCTCTATGTCCTCAACTTGCATTCCTAAATAAGTTGTCTGAGGTGCTTCAAAGACATCTAGGGGTGCATCTTTTATTAGCTTGTTCACATGAGTGATGAGTTGCTCAATTATTTCCAGAGGATCATGTACTTCATTAAATGCCCCTAAATAGGATGGGACATTTCCTTTCTTCCAGGTCTCAGCAAGCACAACTTTGTTATATGCAGTCATCCTATCTTTTGTTGAGGCCTAATCATAATTTCTTATTACATCATCAACAAAGAATTGGTGTTCATACCCTGATATTCCTTGTGACAATTTTTCCTTGTGAATAAAACCCTCTGTATCAAAATTCTTTCTTTCATTACCCAACAGTAAATTGTATTCTACCAATTTTGTATCAATTTCTTCATACCCTTCATTGGTGGCTACTATAAAATATCCAAAGCAGAAAGTGCTAGGCATGATAGATTGCTTATTGTATCTCTTAAGATGTTATGCATCATATTTAGCCAATTGTATCACAATTTCCAAATAGTCTATTTTGTCTGGAACTATTTTTGGCAATAGATGTGGGGATCCTTCAAACCCATAGGCTCTAATCTTAGTGCAATCAGTAAATGCATACCAATCCCCCCAATTACGATTTACCTTTTTCTTGGGGTCCTTTTCCTTTGCTCTCAAGAATTTTTATATTTCAAGGGACAGGTTATAACTGCATGGATGTCCCAACAATTTCAACAATGGCTTGACAAAATACTCCTCAAAGTATAGATAGTATGATCTACCATATCTGCTAGCCCATATGGAAGTCCACATTTGTACAGGTGTATAATTCCCACTTTCATCTACATATCTTATCCTTAATTCTTCTCCCCAGAACCTTCTAACTTGTCCTTCATGTAGAAGAAAATGCATAAATAAAGAGTAATGTTTGAAATCTTGAATGCTATTACTGTTGCTTTTGATCCTTCCCATCCCTTGGTTCAGAGCATTGGCTAAATAATCACCATAGTCAAATGGTCTAGCATCTTTGCTTTGTATGTTTGCAAGACCATTGGGGAAATTGACATGAGGGATGGGACCTCTACTCCTAACACTTGTCTAGCCGAATAACATGTATATTGAAAATATTCTTCAAATAAATCCTTATGAAATGGAGGGTTTTCATTACTAGAAAACCTTCTGAGCTGGCTACCTTCATCCCTAGGCTTGTGTAGTGGTACCTTCCATCTTTTATAGCTCATGTCCATGTGATGATACTCTGTTAGAAGTTATTTGATTGTAAATGGTAAATTCAAAGAGCATTCCAATTGAAAAAAAATAGATATGAGATCTTTGGAGATAATGAGAATGTCAAACCCATCGTGTGATTGAATAGCTCTTCTTTTAGGGTCATATTTGTTGGCTAGAGATTTAACCAGCTCTTTATTAACAAACACATTAGGTACCACTAATCTTCTTAGGTTCAATCTCCATGAGTTGCAGACTAGTTGAAACCTATACCATTTGCTATAACGATATATGAATAGCTCATATCCCCACCGTGGTGTCCACACGTCTCCTAAACCTTTATGCTTGTCCCATAACTTATCCATGGAAGGATTTGTCTATGCACTCCTTTTAGGTCTCAGCCCTAACCTCGGACATTGGTCAATTAAGTCCTAGTTTAGAAGTATTTTCTCTATTTTTTGTTTCTTAATTTTTGACATTTTTGAGCTTTCTTCCATTGTTCAATTTTCTTATAAGTCTTTATAGAAGCAAATTCTTAGTTGGTTTTTGTATACTTACTTGGATTCACTTTCACTGGTTTTGAGCTATGCAGTAATGGAAAATTCCCAACCTCCTTTCTTCTACTCCCACATCCAACAAATAATTTTCAAGTCTTAAAGAAAATATGTGATCAAATTGAGGTATAATTCACTCAGCTCTAGCTCATAAACACTCCACTTTCTTTCAATCTTGTCATCGAGTGGATCATTTATTTTGAATGTCTCAATGATATAAATGAGATGTCACATCAGTCAAAAATAATCATCATCGTTGCATCGGCGAGACCATGATTCCATTTTCACCGATAACCATCTTCTTCATCTATGAACTCCTTCCTTTCAGGGTATCGGCAGGACGCCAGATAATGTATCCCCGATGTGCCCTAGTTCCTCTAATATCCTTCCTTAACATGTACTTGACATTTCATGGTCTTATCGGGTCATCGGGGAGACTCTTGTTAGCCTTCCACTGATAAGTGTCACGTCCTTTGATGCCTTTAACCTTTTATCATTGCATCGGGGGAACCAGACTTTATGTTGGCCCGATAGCCTTATGTTCCCTTGATATAATTTTACCACATGTTGAATTTTGTTACTGTATAATGTATCACTCCATCGGTGGGACGTTGTGTTCCCTTTTGTCGATATGTTCTAGTACTATCGATATTATTTATTTAATAAGTTCTAATCCCTAAGATTTGCACATAGGACCAATCAATCATGAATTCAGCCAAAATATAGGGCACTACACTCAACGCTAGACTAGGTACTAAAGTACGCTCTAAATTAGGTGCATAATTAGGCATTAAATTAGGCACTATTATTGGCACTAAACTCAGTGAAAACTCGACACTAAGCTTGACACTAGACGGTGCTAAATTTGGCACCGAACTTGGTGTAGAACCGACATTAAACATGGCATAATTCGGTGCTACTTTGCATCGAATTTAGTGTCTACTTATTCTAGCCGGCGCAATAAACGCCAAAAATAGCACCAACCTGACAAATAGCATCGACATTTTCAAAAAAATTGGAGAAAAATACATTGAAACAGTGGGTGGAAGCAAAAGAGGGAGAAAAAAAGGAGCTAATCACAAGGATTTGTTGTAAAGGAAGGAGGTGGTTTCCAACTAGGATGAAAAGGATATTTTCAATCAAAACATTTTCAACTAAAATAATTTTAGTCAAAAATGTTTTGAGTGAAACTATTTCAATTGAATTCTTTTGGTCGAAAGTGTGTCAACTGAAAACCTTTTGTTCAAAATGTATCTGTATAAATTTTAATTTTATATATATATATATATATATATTAATTCAACTCATTTCAAGCAACTAAATAAAAGACACAAAAAGAGTTCTTTCAACAAAAGAGACTACAAACTTTTGGGTATGATGGTTCTCAACTTGTCCCTAGTAAGTGCTATGATGATTATCAACTATATTCATTGTGTTTTTATGGCCCTTGAGGTAGTACTTGTGTTATCTAGGCTATCACATCATATTTTTGAATCATTTGTATTATGCTATACTTGTATATGTGTTTTAAATTATGATGCCAAAACCATGTTTATAAGGAATTTTATGCTATGATTTTTTTTATTTTACAATGTTATGTCTAAAGGATAATATCAATTAGATATTGATTTAAAAATTACAAATATGAATTTATAATCAAATGTAATGATAGGAAATATTATATATTATGTTTTGATAATATGATTATTAAACTAACTACCTTATTGGTTTAATGAGATAGATATAGGAGATAATGCATCACCACAGATAGAGAAACAGATCCAAAAGAAGCTCATGCACACCATGACCTTGAGAACATACACAAACACATTGATGTTTAAGTTACTTATGAAGTTATGATAATAGTCTCGAGTTGAAGGTAAAATATATGTGTTTCATCATATTTTCCATTATGATTATTTTTACCTCTTTGGTCATATTTTCCAAAATAGTTAGATTATAACTATTGTCTCACATATTTTACTATCATTATGTTTTAAACTTAAAATTAGCAAGATTATTCATGTATGGGTAAACTTCCAATAGATGGATCTTTTTTAGGATAGTATATATGTACATAGCCGTAAATATATTTTTATGTATATATATAAATACATAAATAAACACATATATGCATGCATGCATACATACATACATACATACTTACATACATACATACGTGCATACATGCATACATGCATGCATGCATATGTATGTATGTGTGGATGTATGTATGTATGTATGTATGTATTTATGTATGTATGTATGTATATATTTATATATTAGACATTTTAAAAGAAATATTGAATATTTATACATATTCAAATAAATATGGAGAGAGTGAGTGAGTGAGAAAGAGATATATTATTGGTATTGATATCTTCTTTTAAATAAGATGTGAAAGGAAGCTTGAAGGAGCAATTGCAACTCCAAAGTGGAGTGGTGCGTGCATTTTTGAACATTTAAGATAGAAGTATTGCATTTGGCAGTGGGAAAGAACTCAAATAAACCAATATTATGTTCCATTTATTTGGATTGAATGGAGAGTTGAGAGTTAATGAAGACTCAAGGTGGTGAAGAGATTTAGGAGGTTGTGATATTTGGAAGGAAAAATAAAGGAAGCAGGGGATGTTGGGTAGACAATTATTAAATATGAAGAGCTCAACTTTACTATGATTTGCAGTATTTTTTCATACAATTTGGTATGCAGTATACCCTTATTCTCATTATTGATGTTAAATTGACATGAGAATATTCTATGATTTAAAAGATTTGTAATTTTATTAAAAATTATGGAGAGTTTCCTTATATGTTACTCTATAATTTTTTATAAAAAATTGAATGTGTGCAATAGATTATATTTAATGGTTTATGATGGTTTGTTTAGAGGACTTTAACCATCAACCTATAATTTTTAATAAACAAGGGAAATAGTTGATATAGCCCCATGTTTGAGAATATTTTTACTCTTGAAAGACCCCTTAGGTCTATATTTTTATATGCTCTATTTTAAAATTGATGCACACTTTTGATCTTCCCCTTGAGCATAGTTGAATGTCAAATTATGGTGACGGTGTTGGTATGTGTATCATATTCATGCTCTAGGATAATATTTTTCTCACTTTTAATGACATGGTTTCCCCTAGAATTAATTAACAAGGGAGTGTAGGGGGTGGAGCCCCTCTTGTAGGGTCTATGGGGACCACACCCCCAATAGGGGCCTAAGGGAAAAGCACACGATGGGGATTTAGGGGTAATGCCCTTAAGGAAAAAAATAGCCAATTTTAATAAATAAAAATTGTTGTCAATTTTTATTGAAAATCAGTTGAATTTAGTTTTGTAAATGCCTAAAATTATTAACAGTTTTCTTGTTGTGGGTGTGTGAAGTTGACGTGACTCGCAACAAATACATCCCAAACTAGAAATTGAATAGTTGAATGGAATTTGTAATTAAACATAGCAAAAAACATGTGGAATATGATTGTAAATAGTGTTGATTATTTTATATGAATACACAACAATAGACATTGTTCCAAGTTTATGTAATTGAGTTTTTAATAAAAAATAGAATAGTTGTTGTTTGTGGATGTAGCCCAAAAGGGTGAACCATGTGAAAAAATTTGTTGCATGTGTAATTTCGTTCTCTATTCTATCATTTATTTCTTCATCATAATCATTTAAATTCATTTATTTATTGCTCCAATCCTACTTGGGATACCATTAGTTACCCTGTATAATATTGGTGATTCTATATAAGTCGGTAAACATTGGAAATAGTGATGCAAGAGGGTTCTCCCCTCTCCAACTAACTCAAACACAAATTTCACAGACAATTCTGCCCGAAATCAACTTTCAATAAAATGTAGATTGCAAAAAATTCAGATTCTATTCATTTCAACTCAAAAACAAAACAACTACAATACAAAAATGCTTTTATTGGCATTCACACAGCTCCATCTTCCTCATTTTCATGTTTGATGTCCAAATTTAAAAGACAACCTTTAAATTTATGCCAACCACCTTCTTATCATCATCTATAGAGGCTTGATGCCCTGACTTCTCTTATTCTGTGGGTATTAAGTTTACAACTGTTTATAAATTATCATGCAACCTCCTTCTTCCATAGTCTACACAACCCTCTAGCGATTGTTGTACATTTAATTTAAAGTTTGCAGCCCACGCCTTACCCCTTTTCTCTACAAATTTTGATTTATACTTTTTAAACTCTCCCACTTTTTGATGCAACCCCCAGCTCCCTAATACCACATACCTCCTCTTGTCCACACTACCTCTTCATTTCTCACCATTTCCCTTCCTCTTCCACATCGTGTCTTCTGAATAACATTGTTCATTGAATGAATAGGGTTCGAGAATATGAGGCATCAACCATAAGTTACTAAGTTTCAAATGTTGCTCGAAACTACACACCCAACAAAGTTACATTTTGAACATAAGACATAAAATATTAACTTTATGTGATGGCACCTTGCTATTAATGGTTGAGTCTTGTCTAAAGTTAATTTTTTGTACCCCACAAAAGATAACAAATTCAATTAAGTCTACCTACCAAAATTTTAAAAACTTTTAAAAGTTCTTCGTTCCTATATTTTGCCTGTCAAATTTGGGACTAGATAAAAAATTACATCAAGGGAACCTCTTCATATTCTTGCATATTGTTTGAATATAAGTAATGGGTAAGATCTCTATCAACATTCCATTGTGACTTTTTTTGGGAGCTTGAAATGAAATCTAACTATGCCAATCACCTCCATTGCTAAGAAATGCCAAAGACCACCAAACCAAACCAAAACTAAAGAAAATAAACTAGAAATGTTTTTGGTCGATGCAGATCATGTGTGCGCCTAGGTTCTCTTGCATCAGACACAACGGGTAGAAATTTTTTGAGAATAGGCTCACAATGGTGGAGTGGAGTGATAAAATCACTCTTTCGGGTTAGTGGAAACCCATGAAATCTATCGTTGATCAAGTGCACAAAGGTTATATCGTCTTTTGTTTCTTCCAACACTTTGTCGGAACACTCATCAAATTTACTCCATAGCCCCACTCATCACTCTTCTCTTCCCTCATGGATTTTCTTCCACCATGTACTATCCTCCTCCACCAAAGTCTTTATTCTTCTTCTCCCTCGTGGGCTCAAACCCACCATTTCCTGACCTTCTCCACAAAAATCCCTCACCAACATCCACAACATCTTCACCCAAATCTGCAGTATACAATCTCAAAATTGCATCCACAAACTCACTAAAATCTGCATAGCTCTCATTCTAATTTGCAACATCTTCACTCGAACTTGTATACACCATTCCATATTCTTCTCCAAAACCAATATTCAACATATCCAATGAATACATAAAAATATCATTCTCATAAGCAAACATATTTACCTTGTCTTCTTCGACTACAACAATTCCAACAACTACAACTTTTTCCTTCTCATCATTCACCATGGCTACAATATCATCCTTCGTTGTGATATCTTCCAAACCATCATTAGCTACAATATTTTGGTCTTCTTCCTTTGCTGCAATAGCAATATTTGCATTCCCTTCAACTTCAAATTCCATCATCTTCATTGGGCTGTGTCTCCTAGGTATAGATGGGATCTAAAATAACCTACAAATGCATTTCCACCATGATGTCAACTGTCAATTTTTTCAATTTTTTATCAGAAAATTTTACCAGCCAAATGTAGTTCACAGAATCACATGCGGTGCTATTTTCCACATTCGTTGCACAAAAAAGAATTTGCATTGCTTATCTCAAATGCGTTACAAAAATCACTCAAATTCACACCCAAGCAAATGCATTTCAAAAACATCAAATGTGGTGCAAAAATCTATCTGCCCATCTATATGCATATGTGTTTTGAAATAACACATGCGTTTCATTATTCTACATGCTCCTATCTAAAACAAAATGCAATGTAGCATGCCAAATGTGGTGCATTAAATTTCATTTGCGTTGAATGCCTAACAGACCTAACTAAGCCTAGATGTCTTTATAAAAATGTGTCATTCCGCAAGCAGATGTGTTGCACACAAACGCATATGCATTGAATGTGAAAGAGCACATGTGCAAAATTATTTTTAAAGTTCCTAAATCTATGTGAAAAATGAAATTCCAAGAGCTCGTTTTAGGGTACATATCAGGGGTTCTGCGTCGGTTAGCCGTCTAAATTTCTGGATTTGATATCCGTGATGCGCAGCGTAGGGAACTAGAGACATCTTCGTCCAATACTCAGAGCAACCTTCTAAATTCTTTAACTCTTCCGAGTGCAAATGATTTGGTTTTCAACCTAATTTATATTTATACCTAGGGTTTGGGTGGCATTTCTTCTGACCTTGTCTATTGGCTGCTTAAACTTCAAACTTCTAATGACCCGTACATGTCCATAACACTTCCAAATTCAATTCCGTCAACTCCATAGCATTTCTGACCATCAAATTGACTTATCAGGAATATTTCTGATTTTTTAGAAAAATTTCAAAAATTTATCAATTTTTTTGAGGGGGCATACCCTAACCTGTTTCATACTGGGGCACGATCGGGGCATATTTTCTTTGACACAACGCTGAAACGACATTGTATCAAAGAGGGGCAAACTGTAGACACCGAAAATTGGTCTAGGCCTGCGAGTACCACTTTCGACATAATTTTCTAATATCCATGGTCATGATTAAATAATATTAATTATTTAATTACTTTCTAAACATATATTTCCTCTATTAATTAAATAACCTTTTTAATTATTTAATTAATTCATTATGACCTTTTATTCAACTTGATTAATTAAATAAATCATATTTATTTAATTATGTTGCTAACTAATTAATTCTCCTTTCTTAATTAAATAATTTATTATTTAATTGTAGACATCCAAATTTGATCACTTCCATATGATCAAAAATTGTCTATCATATTCATCTATTTCATTAATAGTGATTAAATAATTTATTTAATCATTATTTCATTTTCTGCCTAAGGTTCCTAAAGTATGTAATTAAATAAATTAAATACTTTACCTTACACCTTTTCTTCCCTAAATTAAATAAATATGACAAATTATTTAATTTAGTCATTTAACCTATTGGGATTAAAACCAATTTTTAATTCCTCTTTTTCTCTCTCCTTGTCACATTATCCATAACCCCTTTTAATCCAAATTAAATTAATTAATCTGTGATTAGGATGTGAACCACTTAATCAAGATTAAGTGTCACATCCTCCATAATCTCCCACTTGCCTCTAATCTCTCATTAATTATTCTAATCTTGTGTTTGCACAACCTTAATCAGAATCATTAGCCACATTTAGCTCACCTTTTCTGGTCAACCTTCTCACTTACCATTTTTAGCCTGGACTCTCTTTCCCATGTGAATTTTTAATTCACATTTATTTGCCCAAGTCTCCTCTCTTCCCCATGTGAATTTTTAATTCATTTTTGTCTTCCCAAGGTCTTCCCCATCCCCATGTAAGGGTCTAGAAGGCTTGACTTGTCACTTTACATGTGCCAAGGACTTCTAGAACCTTGGACTTGTCACATCACCCACATGTGACAAATCTCCAGCTTTTTGGAGACCTTCTTTTACCTAATAAACTCTCCAATGAATGTAAATTTTTAATTTTTATTTATTCTTCCAACCACTTCCCCTTTTCCCATGGTGATTTTTGAGGAATTCTAGAATTCCTCAAATGTCTCTTTCATCCTCATTTGTGGACAAGAAGTTCCTTTTTGAGGAAATCTTCTCATCCCCCAAGGTACCTCAAAAGTACTTGTCCTTCATCCACCTCATGTACTTCTCTTCCACCTCATTTCCACATCATTCCACCTTAAGACATCTCACATTCCACATGCCAAGATGTGAGGGCTTGTGAGTCCTCAACTCACCATAGCCCTTCATCTTTATCTTGTTGGATCAATCTCAACCGTTGAATTCTCTAGAGAATTCCAATTAGCCTATAAATACCCCCTCATTTCCCTCATTTAAGGAATCAAGTCTTTTGCTACCAAACTCTTGCCAATTTTCCATTTGAGCTCTCATCTCATAATCATCATACCCTCATCCATCTTGCATATCATTTTGCACATTCAACATAGCTTGTCATCCAAGGAGCACAAAACTCTTCAAGAATCAAAGGGCCAACCAAGGAAGGAGCAACATAAAGGTATAACCAATTTCAATTAATTGTCATCTTGTTTTTATGCTTATCTTGCCTTAGGCTAATCATTGAGGTTCCCTTTTACTATGTTATCTCCTCTTATTGCATCATTTTAGCATCTCACATTAGGACTTGACAGTTTATTAGGATCACATTAATTACTCCTTTGTCATATTTAAACTTTAATTAAATATTTATTATTTAATTATTCAAACACTAAATCATTTCAATTAATTAAGTAAATTACATTATTTATTTAATTAATTCATTTCAATTTTGAATGTTGAATTAAATTAACATTTAATTCATAATTAATTATTTCTATCACATTCTTCTATCGTCCAGCTATCTAATCATTCACTCACCCTCTAACTCGAGATCTATTTTAAATCCATCAGTTATCTCTGGATTCGATATTGATCGTCTCTACGAAAGGACTCTCTGTCACAACCAGACAATTAACTAGTTCTAACTCATATGCATGAATGTGTTTATTAATTAAATATATTTATTTAATTAATTAATTCATGTGTGCATTCAAACGGACGGTTGTCGAATTCTAACTTTATCTTTTTCATTCAAAGTCTAATTCTTCTATTTTCGAAGACTTTCAACTGAAGATTAAATCATTTATTTAATCTTGAACTCATGTTCTTTCTATTTTCAAACAGTCTTAACACCAGATTAAATTATTATTCTAATTTAATCTCTATCTTATAGAATTTCCCAACTCACATTCTAACTGACACAAAACTCACATCACATGGCATTCATCAATCTCGATAGTTGATCTCTCTTTCAAATATGAGTCGATCGTTCGAAAACCCAAAATCTATAAATTGACCTGTCATTGTCATTATTCCTCTCTCCTGAAATCAATACTTTTTAGAAGAACCTATTATCTTCGATATTTTGTTGAGACAATACATCTAGGTTATGCTTGCATCAATACTGCAAATATGAGGGCAAGAATATTGAGACAACAAAATGGAGAAGGATAATCAAGATAATTCAAAGAAGTGGATGCATATTCGGTGAGACTGTTCTAGTTATAGTTTTAATTGTTTTGTTCATTTTTATTTGTTCTTTGTTGTTTGATTTAGATTAATATTTGTTAGATTAGATTTAACCGTCTATCTGTGCAGATTCTCCATTTATTCTACGTCTACATTTAGTGAACCTGACATGAATCACACTTTAAATTTTGCAACATATTTTCATCTTTCTATTTTTTGTTTTGCAGGAATCGTATGGAAAACCGCAATTGATTGAAGAAACGATGCATATGTTCTCGCAAACCGCATCTGATACATCCTGTGATGTATTCGACAACACGAAATGCATCTGTGACATTCTGCTCCACATCCGACTATCAACATTCTGCACCGCATCCAACTGTCAATGCTGCACTGCATCCGACTGTCAAAATTGTGCCGCATCTGCCTAGTAAAATTTCTTTTCATTTTTTATTAACTTTCGTATTTTTGCGATTTATTTTTTTAGTTTTTGTCTTGTTTTTTTTTTTGTTAATGTTTTGTTTACAGTTGTGTTTAGGGGGATAACTTAGTTTTTGCAGGACAAAGCATAGAAGACCAAAATAAAAACCAAAAACATCTTTTTTTTTGCAAGACGAAAGCCAAAGACACAAAGGAAGCTACTAATAATTTGCATCCAGGACCTTATGAAGACATTGTTTTGTTTAGTTTATTTTAAAAGCTTTTTGTTTGTTAGTTAAAAAAAATGTCATTTGGGTTTTAAAATTAACCAATGTTTTTTCATGTTTATTCATGTTAGTTTAGAACTCTATGATTTGGTATATCGAAGTATCCTCTCCCCTTGTGCATTCGTGCGATCCTAGGTGTAAGAGAAATAGTTAATAACTCTAGAATTGGAGCCTGTCTTGGTGGGAAAAAGTACTCACCCCAAGATGACCCAGACCGGTAGCACATTAGACGCTAAGTGACTTCCAGCCGATATATAAAAGTGGATTTTTGGGGGAAAACCCAGAAATCATGCTCACTATTCCAACGAGAAGGGCAAAAATGGTCTCTCGCCATACTAGATGGTGCCCCATGAATGGAATGCCCTTACTAAAATCCATGTTGTAGTTTTTCCAAAATCTTTTCTATTTGCTAGTGTAGCAAGTTCGGACCTGTGAAGCCATCTTACATATTTACGGTTCATGTGTGGATATGAGATGTATGCCATGGGAGTTTCATGGGTACAGTAGCTTGGCTGCCCCATATAAGTGAGTGTCGTGGAGGGGAGCCAGTGGGGTCAAGCTACTAGTCATACACCTTGAATATGCGTAGCTGGATTTATCCAAGTAAGAACTCAGTAGATATTGTCCAGCACAGCCTAGGTTGTGATTGTTCTTTGATTTTAATAGATCCATCACATCAAACTGAAAGCACATTGTATTATGTGATTGTTTTTGTTGTATTCATCAAACAAATTGATCATCAAATGGATTCAGTCGAAACACCATCTCCAAGAGACCGCAACTATCAAACAGAGTCGTAACTCTCATTTTTAGAACCAAATCTTTCTTAAAGAGTCACAACTGTTAGGTTAAATGCCGCATGTGTCTATCAACAATTTTTAGTTTTTCACAATCTAGTTTCTGAGCCACAACTATTTTTTTGAGTTGCATGTGTATCTGCGAGACGCAACTATCAAACTAAAAGCTGCAAGTGTCTGTCAACAGTTTTAGATTCACAAAGTTCATATTCTGAGTTGCATATGATAAAATGAGTCACCTCTGCCATACATTTGAAACTTGTTTTAGTCAAATCACCGCATTTGCAACTTAAACCGCATCTATCAAAAATATCAATGCATCTGATAGGTGAACCGCATTTGACTGTCAATAGAAATCTTTGAAAATTGTGAACTGAGTCCGAAAGGATAACTGTCTTTTTCGCTTCTATTTCTAAAAATCAACCTTGGACAAAAATTGGAATTTTTTTTCTCAAAACCTTGCATTATTAGGTGTCATATATGTCCTAGTCATATTCATCCTAAGTTGCATACATTTAGACACTTCCTAGGAAATTACATATCGTAGAATATAATAACTTTCCTCATCATTGGATACGTTCATGGTCTGATTTGTCACTATCATTGAACCTAGTCACTATTATCCTATTTGTGTCTAGTTTGGGAAATTCACCTTGTCAACTGTCTTTGTCCTACAATCAGGTTCCTTGGTCAAATCAAATCATTGCTTGGATTTATTCCATAGGTGGTAGGTTATACCCATCTTAGAATCATTTGCCATCATAGTCTACTCAATATTTTTCATATTGTCCATTCTAGGATACGTCATCTTAGTATACGTCATTTTAGAAATCTTTAGCAACACCCTTTATTTTTAGAAAATCCAAAAAACATAAAAATAGGACATATCGGTTTTTAGACATAGTTTGCATTACCCCATTTTGAGAAAATTTTCATGGTTGAAATAAGGTCTAAAAACAAATAGAAACCAATGTCAGACCCTAATGAATTTTTCAATCCTTTTAAAAATCAACCATAGGGGAAAATAAGACCACACAAAAATTTGCTTGAAAAACACGTCACTAGAGATGCACAAGGTCATTTTTTTACCGAAGACATAGATGTTGCAGTACAAGATCTTGAATTTGCATCCTTTATGGATGAATGTTTGGCAAATGATCCCCAATGATATCTAGAAAAGTTGCTAGTAGAAGGTTCCACACTACCACTAGGATTTGATGTTCACACCTTGAAAACAACATCTACTCAACCAACAAAAACTGTGACGTCAAGTGTTTCTATTCTCCTAATTACCATAGCAATACCAATTGGCATACCTACTCAAACATCATCAATTGTAAGCACAATCCCTTTCAACGTAACACAAGGTTTACAATTTACTGCGGGAGAAACTTCATCAAACCCCTTTGGCACAAACACTACTTGGAAGAGATCCAAAGTTTGCATGAATATTCCTATACCAAATCAGAACATTCAGACAGGAAAAATTCCTATACCAAATTAGAACATTTAGACAGGAAATATTCCTACACCAAATCAAAACATTCAAATAGGATATATACCCTTGCCAAATCACAATCCGTCACAGCACAACATTTCAGAACACCTACATTGATCCAAACAACACAAACAACATGTCCTTGACACAAGTAGATGTTCTCCAAAACCAAATGCAAATGCATCAACAACAGATGGACAACATGTCTATGTCAGGCAAACGAACAATCTCAATGCAAGTTCTATGTCCATGTCCTTTTGACAAAGCGCTCTACGTGACACCCTTCCCCCATGGATACATTATACCGAATTTTCCTAAGTATAATGGGGGGAAGAATCCTTTAGAACACACTAGAGAACTCTCTATGACATGCATGGACATATCATATGACCCCACATACTGGATGAGACTATTTTCGTGAACCCTTGTCGAGATAACACTAGAATGGTTCTCTAAATTACCATATGGCATATGATCCTGGGGTGAATCAGTTAAGAATTTTGTCGAACACTTTTCCTTTAACGTAGACAATGAAGTAACAATAGCTACCTTGTGCCACACAACATAAGAAGATGACGAAACTTTCACCACTTTCTTCCAGATATGGAGAAGTCTAGCTAGCAGATGTCCAGTTGAAATACCAGAAAAATAAAAGGTCACGATATTCCTTGAAAACATCAATCCAAAACTGAGAGGTGAATTAAGGGTACATTGTTGTACTTCATTCCTAGACTTGGTACAAAAGGGCATCATCCTTGAAAAAGGCCTTATTGACAAAGGAGAAATTAAAGTACCAGGTAGAAACCTAGTGGTTTAACATCAAAACGCACCCAATGATAGAAACAAGTTCTGATCTAGAAACAAAAATGTTACAAATGATGACATTGTTGATGCTAAGACCATACATGCAGGACCAGTCATCACACTTAGAGGTTACAACCCCAATCAAGACATGACAAGTAATCCAAATCAAACAACAAATTTTGTCCAAAATTCACAGCAACAACGACCACAAAGGAGATTTCCTAAACATGAATTTACCCCTTTGGGGAAGCCAATTGAGACAATTTTCAAAGAGCTGATTAAACATGATTTCATAAAACTGTTAGAACCAAGAGAATATGATCCTGGATAGTTTAAACATTCATGGTGGGATGATAATTCCTATTGTGAATACCATCAAACAAAAGGACACAACCTACAACAATATCGACAACTGAAGAATATTATACAAGACTTTGTTGAAGACGAAACCATAGAGGTCAATGGGCAGAAACATACCAAGAACAGTGATCATAAGGTCTTCACATACCCATTACATGACCACACGAAAGGAAAAGCCTCCAGTTCAGGAACCAAGAATACTCCATCAACCAATTACACAAATACCAACTATGACTATGGAAAAGGTATGATCATAAACCACGTCTGAGCTGCAAATGAAAATATCCATACCATCACCATTATGAAGCATCCTGAATGTGCTATAAACACACACAAACCTAAGATAACTCTTCTAGGTCCTTCTTCTAAGCCACCTACACAGTATTCCAAGTCTAAGTACAATCTGCTTGATCAACTGAGCAAGACCCCAACATAGATATCCATTTTGGAACTCTTGACTTTATCACCTAAGCATTGAGCCATTCTCGACAAAGCCTTACAAAGCACGACTGCCCCTACCAACTTAGATGCTAATCGTTTTGAAGAAATTGTAGGATACTTAACTAACTCCCATCATGCCACATTTTTTCAACAAGATTATTCAACAGAAAATACCGATCATAATGACCCATTACATCTTGAAGTCCTAGTCCATCAAACCAAAGTCAGATGAGTCTTGGTAGACAGAGGAGCAGGTTTGAATTTGTGTACCCTAAATTTGGTTAAGGAATTAGGATTCTCAGAAGCATGCGTAGACACCTCTAAGAGTATAGTCATCAAGGAGGATTATGATGATGAGGAAAGATCATCCAAAGGAGTTGTCACACTCCCTATCAGAATTGGCCCAACAGCTATGAACACCAGCTTCCAAGTCTTGGACCTCACCCTTCCGTATAACCTATTGTTAGGTAGACCTTGGATACACGCAATGAAATTCGTACCTTCCACATATCACCAATGTCTTAAATTCTCGTATAATGGAACCAAGATCACAATTGATGGTGATCCAGATCCTTTTCAATATTTTACAAGCCTAAGGGAATTTCACAACGATAGGTACTAGTTAATCAAGAAGATTCATCATCCACTTTATCCCTATATGTTGATCCATCACACCTTACCAAGTTCATTTCATTCAAACCACCATCATCCACTCCTAAGGTCGAGATCCAAGACAAGGGCTGTGGAGAATATCACATGAAGGCATCCTATTGTGTCAGTCAGCCGGTTCCACCTAAGGCATATGGCTTACCCATGGCAAATAGAAGACAGTCAGTAGTCACATTTCATGTTCCCCCTATAATGACATTGACCAAATGGGGAGAGTTAAGTGAAGAAATTATGGATCAAGGTGATATTACCTCTTGGTTATACCAAGAAGACAATGAATAACCCTCACCATCTATTTAAATAGCTAAGGATCAATATGGAAAAGACTTTAATATAATGCAAAGCAAAGGCTATGACGGACATAGTGGGTTAGGACTACATCAAAATGGAAGGACATAACCAATCATTGTCTCTCCACGATCGAAATACCTAGGGCTAGGGTTTCAACCGCTTAGAATTGGCTTTCCTAGTACTTTGTCACCATTTCAAGAGGAAGTGAGTGCTTATGAAGACATCGAGATATCTCACGAACCACTTCCCCCAGTTTACGATGAATCCCCTAACTCAATTGACTATGAATGGGATTCCCTTTTCTCTAGTAGTACCATGAACCTAGATAATCTATTTGGACAACTCGACCAAATGATAAAACCCTTACTAGGTCCATCTAGTCCCCATAATAAGAAGTCCTTGACCAAAGAAGAATGGATTAAGCACTATTATTGGGAAACCCTTGATCATGCATCTTAGGCACCTGACAAACCATCTTCTGACGACCTAGCCATTACAATAGTCTCACATAAGAGTTTACCTACCCATAGGAAAAAGAACAAAAAGGAGTTAGTCCAAATCTTTTGTGGCCATGTCAACCACTCTATATTCACCTTGTCAGCTTCCACCTTTGATAATTGTGATGATGACATGCCCCTCATATATCCCCAACTTATCGACTGGCATCAACAAGGAACACCCATCTTAGACACATTCGAGAATGATGAAGCAATAGTTGAGTTCATGGGACTTCGAGAAGGCATACCAAGAGGGGATCATAAAGCTGGTTTTACCATAGACTTGGATGACAAAGCATATTTTGAGGAGTCTATTTGCACCTCTAGTCGCAAAAATGAAAATAAAAAGAAAAATGATGAAAATGAGAAAAATGATAAGTCCCTAGGTGAAAACTTAAAGGCACCTTTGGATGAAGAAATAGTAAAAATAAAGGACGTATCTGAGGGAAAAAACCTCTTCGAGGCACCCAAGGATGGAAGTTTAAACATTCTCCCATTTGAACAAGAAAAGTCACCAATGTTAGTAGAGGAGTTTGTAGAAGTCAACATAAACACAGAAGAAAACCCTTGGGTAATATACTTTGCAGCTTCTTTGACAGAGACAAAAAAATAAGAGTTTCAAGACTTCTTCATAAAGAGACAGATAAACTTTGCATGGTCATATGCAGACATTCCTAGGCTGGATCCAGACCTTATATTGCACCATTTACCATTACAACCAGGTATTAAACCAGTCAAACAAAAGTTAAGAAAAATGCATCCACAAATTTCTCTATTGGTCAAAGCAGAACTTAAGAAACTACTGGATGTCAGATTCATAAGAACCATAGACTATCCATACTAGATTTCAAATATTGTACCAGTGACTAAACCAACTAGGGGCATCCGCATTTGTACAGACTTTAGAGATATCAACAAGGCATGTCCTAAGGATGACTTCCCTTTGTCGAACATAGACATGATAGTAGATCTTACAACAGGATACGAGATGCTATCCCTCATGGATGGTTTCTCTGGATATAACCAAATCAAAATCACAGCTGAAGACCAACACAAGGCATCTTTCACATGTCCATGGGGAACATACTATTGGAATGTTATGCCTTTTGGGCTTAAGAATGCAGGAGCTACCTATCAATGAGCAATGACTACTATTTTCCATGACTTTGTACATACTCTCATGGAAGATTATGTCGATGACATTATAGCTAAATCATTAACAAGGGAAAATCATTTGAAAGTTCTAGACAAGATATTCCAGAGGCTAGAGAATTACGTCAGACTAAATCCAAAGAAATGTGTCTTTGGAGTGAAATCAAGGAAAATTCTAGGGTATATCATTTCTAGAAGAGGCTTTGAAGTAGATCCAGAGAAGGTAAAAGCTATCGTAGAAATGCCTCCTCTAGTCAGCATTGGTCAACTAAGAACACTACAGGGAAGATTACAGTCTATCAGACATTTCATTGTACAATTGGTAGACAAAATACACCCATTTCAACATTTACTCAAGAAAGGAGTACCATTTATGTGGACACCTAAATGTCAGTAATCTTTCCAAAAAATCAAGGATTATCTGCTCACTCCACATGTCTTAATGCCACCTATAGAGGGAAAACCGTTGATACTATACATTTCAGCAACCTAGTCAGCATTAGGAGATCTTCTCACACAAAATGATGATCAAAGTCATGAAAGAGAACTGTACTACATTAGTCATACCTTGGTGGGATATGAATTAAATTATAGCAACATAGAATGTGCCTGTCTTGCGGTAGTCTTTGCTACTCAAAAAATTCGGCACTATATGCTGGGTGATCCCACAATAGTGGTTTACAATTTTTGGCCAAACTAGACACTGAAATTATTATTTTTAACTAAATCTTCACATTCGGGCACCTATAGCGGCTAAACCGTGAGGAATTTGAAGATGATGCAAACTAGAGTCTCATCACATTTTCTCTGTAGATTCTAAAAATATTTTTTATAAATTTTTTGGAATAATATTGCACTTCTTTTTCCATCTCCCACAAAAATTAGTTTTTTTCAGAAAACAACATTTTTAAAAAGTGATGCTCACCGTATACAACATAACTTTTTTTGTATGAAGGATAAAATTCTAATTTTTTTGAATTTAGATTTGTAACTATGATATCTAGCACTTTCATTTAGTCTCATATTTTTTTATTAAATATTTTTTCCTTAATAGAGTTTCTAAGTCAAACCAATTGCAATTCAGACATAGGCGGACTATATACAACATAATTTTTCCTATATGTATCGAAACTCAATTTTATTTTTTTTAATGGATCAAGGACATCAATACCCAGCACAAACATATTTTTTTAAAAATTATTTTGATAATTTTATATTTTTTCACATGTGCAAAATAGAGAGATTGATTTTCGGTGAAAAACCTATGTTTAATAAAACTAAAAAAACATATACATAATAAAACCAAAACATATTAAAATTATATTCAAGGGAGAGCTCATTTCGAGGACTACCATAATCATTTGAAATAAATTTTTAAATGAATTAATTTGATACCCCAAAAAGTAAATCAAAAGTGATTTTTTATCAACATTTTGATAGGTGTAAAGGAGACTCATTTATAGGTATGGTTTAAAACTAGCGAGGTTCTATCCAAGGGGATTTGATCTAAGGTGGTTCGATCAAACCCTCTTCAATTGGAATCCTTAAAATGGAACTTTTAAAGGCTTAAATCATTATATTTTCTAAAAATATGTGATTTCAGAAAAAATCAGTTCCTCTCAAAAATTGTAAACCAGCTTTGTGGGATCACCCTGCTAAATCGCCAAACAATTTTGGTCGCAAAGATTGATCCCCTCAAATATCTCCTAAGTAAAGCAACATTAACAGGCCGATTGGCTAAATGGGTTATGATACCTAGTTAATATGACGTCCAATATGTGGAGAGGAAGGCTATAAAAGGACAGGTGATTGCAAATCAGTTAGCGGATGCACCCATGAAGGCAGACCATCCTTTAGTGGTGGATTTTCCTGATGAATTTATCTTCACAGTTGACACTAGATCCAAATGGAAATTATACTTTGACGGGTCACATACAAATCGTGGTTCAGGAGCAGGTATCTTATTTGTTACACCTTAGGGTGATACTATTCCTAAATCATTTAGAATTTCTTTCCCTTACACCAACAACATAGCAAAGTATGAAGCCTTAGTGACAGGACTACGAATGGCAGCCTAGTGGAAGATTAAAAGTCTACATGTTTTTGGCGATTCTCAGCTAGTAGTTCGGCAGGTAAATGATGATTATGAAACTAAGGATGAGAAACTTTCCCCCTACAAGCGCATGGCTGATAGTTTCAAGTAGTACTTTAATGAAATCACTTTTCAACAAGTACCATGTATTCAAAACAGGGCTACAGATGTTATGGTAACCATGGGTTCCTTATTGGATATTTTGAGCAATGTGCCTAAGTTTGAGTTTTTGGTTGAACAATTGTTGGTCCCTGCCTATGATTTCCCCAATTCTACGATGGTGTGTACGATTTTTGGTCCTACTTCCCCTTGGTACAAAGACGTATTCGACTATCTAAATGACCAAACCTTACCATTAGACTTGTCAAACAACCAACGTAGAACCTTTATCCGTAAGTCAGCTAAATACACCATCATCAGAGATACCTTATATAGATGTACCTTAGATAATGCCCTAATGAGATGTATCGATGCTGAAGAAGCACAAACAACCTTGCGAGTGGTACACGAGGGTATATGCGGATCCCATTCTAGTGGTCCTACTTTAGCCCATAAGATTATGAGATTAGGTTATTATTGGCCTACAATGGAAAAAGACTCATATATCTTTGTAAAGAAATGTAGACAGTGTCAGATACACAGAGATTTGATAAGAGCACCAGCACAGGAGCTTCATCTGATTACATCACCATGGCCCTTTTCCTAATGGGGACTTGACCTCATAGGTAAGATACACCCTCCATCAGCCAATGGCCATAAATTTATCATAACCGCCACCGAATACTTCACCAAATAGATTGAATCTATTCCCATGACCTACATCACTAGCATGCAAATATTCAAGTTTATCTTAAACTATATCATTTGTCGGTATGGTGTACCCCAATCCATTATCACAGATAATGGCCGCCCATTCAAAATCCAAGAAGTACACCATCTATGTGAAGAGTTCCATATCAAACATCATTTTTCCACCCCGTATTACCCACAAGGTAATGGCCAAATCGAGGCATCTAATAAAACCATTAGAATCCTAAAAAAGATCATCAATGATGCTGGTCGTGACTAGCACCTACAGCTAAATCTTGCCATATGGGCTTACCGCACAAGCATCTGTACTCCCACTGGTGCCACTCCATACTCCCTAGTATTCAGATATGAAGCTATCTTACCTATTGAGGTTGAAATTCCTTCCCTGAGGGTATCCTTGAAAGGTCACATTGACGATGAAGAATACCGTGTATCCAGATTACAAGAGTTAGAATTACTGGATGAACGAAGACAAAAAGCACTAGACCATTTGCAAGCATATCAAAATCGTCTTTGTCATAGCTATAATAGGAAAGTTCTAAATCGACACTTTGACATTGGTGACTTGGTTTTAATGGAGAATCCCAAGAATCAAGCTGAACGAGAAAAGGAAGGTAAGTTTGAACCTAACTGGTTAGGGCCCTATATAGTCATAGAAGCTTTTGGATCAAGAGCATACTCTCTACCCCTGAAGGAGAACCACTTTTGTCACCAATAAACAACCTTCATCTTAAGAGGTTCTATGCATAGCTTCTGAGAGTCTTGGTCTTAATCGAAAAAATACAAAAAAATGGTTACCTTGATGAAAACCTAGCAAACATGCGTCTTTGTAACACCAAAAAAATTGAAAAATCAATAAATAGTAAAGAGAAATAATCCGTCCAATAGTGAAAACCACTTTGATGGTGCTATGGATAAGTACCATGGTGAAAACCTAGCAAACAAGCACCATGTTTAGTCAAACTTGCTCCTTCGTCTACCATCATTCCAATCAAACCTTTTCACCATCCCTCATAATAAATGGTTGTCCTATCCATTGCTTGGAATGATTGACATCAAGTCCATTCCGTCACATTCCCCACTCCATCTCACAGGTCTTATTCCTGATTGGGGGGAAATCCTTGTTTCATGCCATGAGGACCTTGTACATAGCATTACACCATCAAAAAGTGTCTTGAAAATCCAAAAACATCAAAAAGCCAAAAAAATCAAAACATGTCAGAAAATCCCAAAAATAGAGTCAGGTCAGTCATGTTAAGTCAGTTGTAGACATAGTCGAACTACATTGCCTCTGCGACTGGATGTAGGCAAGGCCATCAGTTGATGTGCCCCCGAGGCATTAGGTTTGTCTGTCTAGGTTTCTCACATCTCACACACATTAAAATAATGACTCTTTGTACATTCAAAGTCATTGGTCATGTTGAACTACAAGGTCTCTATGTGTACAACGTAAGCAAGGCTAATCAATTGATGAGCCCCTGAGACTGCACTAGGTCAGTCCAATAGGGTTTATCAATTCATTATCACACACGTTGCATGTCATCAATTTAGGTACATATCTTTAGTTATTTATGTCAGTTAAAGTTGGGTCGAACTACGAGGTCTCTGCGTGTACAACGTAGGAAAGGCTATCAATCGATGAGCTCCCGAGGTTGCATTAGGTCAGTCCTTTAGGGTATATCATCTCAAGTCATACACTGTCAACACACACACACTCAAATCAGTCAAGAAATCAAAAAAGGTCATGCATCAACAAGGCAAACATCTCAAGACTGTCATCAAGTCAAAATCAATCACATTGTGAAAATGATCAACTTATGTCTTAAGCAAGATATGTCTTTCTTGTCAATGGACATCGTCAAATTGTCATAGCCTCATGTAGCTTGTCATATCAATTTCATCAGGCTCCAACGTCTTATATGACATGTGTCTTTCTGAAACTAGGCTTTGTCATGCCTTACACGGATCACCAAGTTGAAACCAGACTCAATGTCTTATGCGGTATGTGTCATCCCTCACATTACACTATGTCAAACATCAAACAATCAAACAATCTCACAAGATCAAGTTTTGGTGAATACTTTTATTTGGCTTTATTAATTTATATCTTATTTTGTCTTATCTTTCTATTGATTTGTGAATAAGTCTGGTTACTAGCTTTCTCAAGGATGTCCCTTGAAGGATTTAGAGAAGCAAGGATGTCTTAGGACTCTTTTTCTTTGGCTGTTGTCTATCAACTATTTTTAACTTTGGATTTTGAGTCATGTTACTAGTTTCCTCAAGGATGTCCTATCCAGGATTTAGAGGAGCAATGACGTCTCATGACCCATCTTTTATTTGTTTGTTGTCTGTGGTTTATCTCGACAAAATGACTGGGGCAATTTTGTCCTTAGTATGAGTTAAGATGCTCCTTGTCTACGACTATCTATTTTTCACAGATGGATGACTTTGTACACTATGGTCTATCTCATATCATGGTGTGTATTGTCCATTTGTGTCAATCCCGCCCAATGATGATAAAAATGAAAGCTTAGTATAAATGGAAAAATATCAAAGATCATATGTTTTTCAATCAACCTTCGTTGTTTCTTACTAACATTCTGAAATCATCCATGCTAACATTTCTCTAAACTGAAATAATCATAGAGTCCTATGACACAACAAAAAAATTAGATAATCTGCATATGCATACATTCTATAAGTAGTATGTAAATAGTGTAGTACATCATATAGTTACATTGTATTTCAAACAAATAGGAACATTAACATCTTCATTGCATATCTAGGAAAATCATGGCATAATAGGAATTCAATTATCATAAAGTACATTAATCCATCATCATAACATTATAAACTGCATAAACTCATCACATGTAGAAACATCCATTCATAACACATGTACATACATCATCTAGGAAACATAATCATATAGAAGCAATGCATCATCATAAAATAGAACTGCATATCATAAAGAAGCTGCCAAAAATCATATATATATATATATTGCTCAAAATAACTTGTCATAGTACAATGTGAGAATTTATCCATAAATAAAATGAGCTCGCAAGCTCTCTGATCAAAATACAATGTCCACAAATATAAAGTGTCAACATGTCCCACTACCACTATTTTCACGTGGTGAAGGTGGAGGAAACTGACTCGAAGGTACTCTCTGTGAGGTGGAAGGCCTGTCATATGGACTTGATCTCAGTGGTCCTACTACACCCTCTGTGCTGTGAGTCCTAGTCTGACTCCTGCTTTGTGATTTGTGACTGCGAACCTCTGAAAAGCTAGGAGCTTGTCTCTCCACTAGCACCACTGACTCATACAAATATCTATAATATGAAGCCCTCTCAACTAATTTGACTAGCTCATGAGCAAACCCATCAGATGAAGTACCACTACAAAGGTGTCTGACCTCTATGAACTGCTGCTCTATCTCCTGTCTCTGAGCTATGGCCTGATCTCTCTCCATGGAAGAACTGTCTCTCTCTATCCACAAGGCATCCAACTATGTTGTAATCAATCTCAGCCTCTCCTCCAATGCCTCCCTGTCACTAGGAGCCTCCTCATCTCGTCGCCCCTCTACAATCTGATCCTGAAGCTCTCTCTCCTGCTCCTCCATGGGTGCCTCCTCCTCAACATCATCCTCCCCATACCCTGCTAGAATACCAAGAGGATCAATATCCATATACTCTCTCTCGACCTCCTCCTCCTATGCAAGGTCCTCTTCACCAATCTCTACTCCTACATGCTCAAATCCAACATGTGCCTCTGCTCCACCTCCGAGGACCAACATAGGTACATCCTCCACCTCCACCTCTCAGATAGGTGATAATCCACCTACCCGACCACCTCTCTGTCCCCGTCATCCTCGTCTACCACCACCACCTCTGCCATCATCATCACCACCCCTACCACCACCTCTACCTCTACGCATTCAAACGGACGGTTGTCGAATTCTAACTTTATCTTTTCATTCAAAGTCTAATTCTTCTATTTTTGAAGAATTTCAATTGAAGATTAAATCATTTATTTAATCTTGAACTCATGTTCTTTCTATTTTTGAACAATCTTAACACCAAATTAAATTATTATTCTAATTTAGTCTCTATCCTGCAGAATTTCCCAACTCACGTTCTAATTGACACAGAACTCACATCACATGGAATTCATCAATCTCGATCGTTGATCTCTCTTTCGAATCTGAGCCGATCATTCGAAAACCCAAAATCTATAAAATGACCTGTCATTGTCATTATTCCTCTCTCTTGAAATCAATACTTTTGAGAAGAACCTATTATCTTTGATATTTTGTTGAGACAATACATCCAGGTTATGCTTGCATCAATACTATGAAATCTGAGGGCAAGAATACTGAGACAACAAAATGGAGAAGCACAATCAAGATAATTTGAAGAAGTGGACGCATATTTGGTGAGACTATTCTAGTTATAGTTTTGATTGTTTTGTTCATTTTTATTCGTTCTTTGTTGTTTGATTTAGATTAATATTTGTTAGATTAGATTTAACCATCTATCTATGCAGATTTCCATTTATTCTACGTTACAATATGAATTAAACTATTTTTGTTTTTTACACATGATTTCTTTAAGATTTAAAGAGTAAGTTTTGAATAATGGTAATATTTAGTAGTTCTTGGGTTCATCTCATTTTTTATCAAAACCAAAAAATAATAAAACCATGATAATTTACTAGGTGCAATCATGGTGCAAAGAAGAGTAAACTATCGAAGTAGTTTGGATGGATTCAACCAACCTTCATAAAATACTATGAGAAAGCTAGATCAAATCTTGACTATATTGAATGAAACCAATGCAAGTTTGGGAGTGTTAGAATACAAAGTGAGAGGGGAAGACAACCATGAAAATGATGAGGATCAAAATCAAGAAAATGGTGAGGATCAAGATCTAGAGCACAATGCTTATGAAGGAGAAATGAGGCTAAGTGAGACTTAGAGAATCAAGATGAGATAAGGATTTGTTTGACTAATGAAATTGCAAGAGACATGAAGGAAACTACTCTACCAAATTTTGATGGAACTTGTGTTAGGAGATGGAGTTGAAGTGTGGCTCATTGATATGGACTACTAAGAAATAAATAAGGAATTTTGGGGAGCCTATCGATTATTTGTTGAAGCATCCACATGGAGGATGAATAAGAAGACACATTTGGGATTAAGTTCCTTAAGCCTAGCTTGGTACCAATGAAACTTAACAAATTACACATATTACACATAAACAAGCATATAATGTAATGCCCACAAATTTTCAATAAAATATAGTTAAGGGAAAAACACAATTTTCAAATTTCTATTACAACACACAACTAACTCACACAATTTTGTTTCCGAAGTACACATTACTTACAATGCACTGCAAATTTAGACCAAAAATGGGTAGAATATACAATTAAGAAACTATATTATTTAAGCAACCCTAGTAGGGCTTCAAGAGATTACAAGGGATTCACATCATCAAGGTAGGCTTGATTAGCTCTACCACTCATCATTCATCACAACATAATTCAAAAGACACTATCAAGACACAAGCTATGTCAAAAAAATCTATCAATATTAACTTGAAAAGTAATAAAAAGAGAGCAAACCCTAGGGGCTAGACCTAATTCCTCGGGGGCTCATCACTGACGACCTTGCCTACGTATATAATTCACAGAGGAGTTGTAGCTCGACAATTAGACTTCAACCATCTCACCCATGGTTGGATAACAAAGGGATAAAATCACTAGGTTAAAATGATGGCTTAACATCAACTCCCAACACAACCCACTAACATCTCTCCTCACGGTAATAATAGGAAATAATAGTTCAAGGCCAAAGATTGGGACTAGACCCAAACAGGATTTCATAAGAATCTTCTAAAACAAATGGATTTTTCTCCAACTCAAATTATCATCTAGGTTTAACCCACAATTGGTTTTACTATACTCTAATATGTATAATGAATAAACAATAACGGTTAAACTGTGAGGATTCTCACTCTATAGTGGAGTGGTAGGATAGGTTTATAGAGGGATTTCTCCCACTATTAACACCTTTTATGTGTATCATTTAGTCATCACCAAATGATATACTTAGGGCTCATCTGTTTAACAATATACATTTTGTAAACACAAGAGAGATTAAGTCTCTTTTAATCTAAAAGGATTATTCTAATGTTCAATACATGATTATGTAATAATAAGTTGGAGATAAATATATTTCTTTAAGCAGTTATTCCTTCATTTAGAAAATGAAATACCTAATTATGAAGTAAAAGATAAGTATGAGGATTATTAATACTCACAATCAACTTTTATTTCTCATGTTAGATCAAGAAGCATGGAAATTCGTTTTCTACCATAATAGGTAATATAACCTCTACCAAGGTTAAGTAGAAATAATAGCCAAATGCCACAAATTATAACTATCAAAATTTAGCTACTTTTATTTAAAACAATAAATAAATTAAATTATGTAAATGAATATCAAATCAGTACAACAATCAAACTATTGATTTATAATCCAATACAGTTTAATACTTAATAAATATTAACTTCCATCTATTTGATACCAAGAAAAAAAAAAAACAGGTCAATAGTCAAAATCTATTGTTGATCAACCAATCTTTACTTTTCCAGAAAGAAAAAGATATCAAGTTGACATTTTAATAAATCATCAACAAGAAGTTAGCTATTGATTGACATTCTAATATTTTAATAAAAATATAATTTACAAACTCATCCAATCAATAACTAATGCAAAATATTAAGTAAAAATAAAGTAACTAACGATTTACCTAGTTACTAATTTCTATTCATAACTAGAACAATTACTAAATAATGATCTAGTTCTTATATAATCAAAATAACTATTTATCAAGAAACAATAAATTAAATCTTTCTTTACTAATGTAGAATGATTTTTAAAAAAATTAGAAGTATAGAAGACATAAAAATTATTATTATACTCCACATGATGCATAGATCTCTAGCTTAGATAAATAAAAATTGAATAAAATCAAAAAAATATCTTAACTAAAATACATTATATAAATACTCATCATGATAAAAGATAAGCTATAAATATACATATATTTTCTTTACTTTTTACTTCATAAATATCAAATTAATTAAGATAAAAAGAAAAGCCTAAGCCTTTAAGACAATCCCACGATCCCTTTTTCCTTTCATAGACTTCAAGAATTTTTATTTTATTTTATTATGTTTTAAGGGGTGTATTCTAATATGTATATTTTTAAGACTATGACTAATCTCCTTTTCAACTTTAACGCACTAGCATGCAAAACTTGGAATTTATTAAGGCTTGGGTTTGGAGTGAGTTTAGAGTAATGAATCGGGTTGCACTATATTTGTTAGTGGAGATCGAATTGAATGCAAAGTTCAAGCTGATAAATTCAAAACGGTTTTAACCCTAACCATTTCACGGTGTTATGAATGAATGAAGATTTTTAATAACGTCTATGAGGCCAAACAGCTTATGGGACCCACATATCGGTAACCTATTATTTTCAGAGTTTGATTCCACGTAGTTAATATCATATTCCTAAATTAATATGTGTCAATATTACTGCTCTTTGGTTGTTTGTTACACATGAGAACGATATCAATAACTAACTTTCCACCCACTAATGCAACGCCTTTAATGACTGAACGAAGGTTTTTTTATGCATCGAATCTAATTAACCTGGGCTCCACATTACATTGAATTTAATCTTGATTAAACATCCATTATGAATGTATTATCTGTATTTTCCCACAATCCACGAGTGGCTAATGGTCTGCCTCACTTATCATACGATTTCTGGTGAAGACATACTCGCAGTTTCCACTAGAGATAGCACAATTATTATTATTATTGCACATCTCCACACATCCGTGAATATATTTGCTTAATCTAGTTTTTTTTTTTTTAAATCATTTTTTATTTTATTTTTTTAAACTATAGAGTCATGGATGGATATAATTTTATATCATCAAGACCACTGTAGGAACGCTTCCTTTACTGGTATACTACAGAGTTAGAATTTAATATAACTAATTTATATCTAGGGTAACATACTGTCAAGGTTTCTATAACTGCTCTTTGTGCATATTATATTGACAAAAATGGTGTTTACTATCATAAGTGTTGCTCGTGTATGCAATGATCTCAAACCGAATTGCGCAAATAATTCACATTACTTTTGAATTAGTAGAATTGTTGTTTCCAGTAAGCTATTTTGTAACTAATTTTTTGAGTAATATGTAGGATTATATGTTGGAAATCTATTGTCATACTACAAACCCCATAATTTAAAATAATCTTTGTTTTCCATTTTAATGTATTGGTTGTTCATGCAATTCTGCATAATAAGGGAGATGTTTGTGATGAGGCTAGTGTTAATTTAATATTGTAGCTCGGACAGTTGTTTCACTAATTCCAAGAATTAACATTTAATTCTTGAGACTTCTAGATAGAAGTTAGTTAGGTCCAGATATTTAAATATTTAATTAAATAATTGATTCCTCTAGAGACTTCTAGAAACCAGTTAGTTAGGGTTTGTTAGAGTCTAATTAATCTTAGCCATTGATTGAGATTAAATCTTGGCCATTGGTTTTCCAATGAGAATAGTTTAAAAGGGGGTCATTGGGAATTTGGAGAACACACACTGATAGACACAAGTTGGAGAAATATTTGCAGTGATAGCAAATAGTCTTGCAGTGATAGCAAGGGCGCAGTGATAGCATTGGAGGCAGCAGCAATGGAATTTCAGCAAGAGAAATTGAGAGAAGAATATCCGATGAAGAATATTGTCGGAGCTTTGTCGGTAAGAGGCAAACAGTTTCTTTTGTATCTCTTGATTTGCTGAATATTAATATAATTCCTCATCTACAGTACTGATTTTCCCTCCGGGGTTTTTCCAGGGACAATTTGTCCAAAAATATTGTGTTTATTAGTTTGCATGTTTTTTTCTTTATTCCTGTGAGTTTTATTTGTGAAGTTGCAGTTGTATTATTTTTCAGTATTTACTGTGAATTAATTTTTGGCAGTCAAATAATCTTTATAGATAGGAGATTAATAATCAGTAAATGCAATAGATTTTTCACATGGTATCAGAGCAGATCTAAGGGCAGAAAGTGCTCAACGCAGGCATAGAAAGAAAAAGAAAATAGAGGGTTTATAAAACCCAGTTCTACCTCTTCAGTATTATTATTTTTATTATTACTATTTTTGTTTGAGATAGCCTCAGCAAGTTTAAGAGATCAGGATAGATTGGATGGAGCCTAAAATTTTGGTGTCTGGAAAGCCAGAATTTCTTTATTGCTGGAAGAGAATGGTATCAAAGAATATGTTACCAGTGTTGTAGCTGTACCTACAGATCCAACACAACTCTTAGTATATAAGAAGGAAGATGCCAAGGCAAGGAGGTTGATTCTTGATGGTGTTAAGGATCATATTGTTCCACATATCGCAGAGTTGGATATAGCGAAAATGATGTGGGACGCCATTTTGAATCTGTACTAGAATGCTACCACTAATAGGAAGTTGATTCTCAGAGAAAAGTTGAGGAACACCAGGATGAACAAGGGAGAAGACGTTACAAGTTACCTCACCAAACTTAGACTTATCAAAGATGAGTTGGCAACTGTTGGAGATAAACCAGATGATGACGAGCTAGTACGGATAGCCCTAAATGGGTTTACTAAGCAGTGGGATGTCTTTGTTCAAGTTATTAATGGACGAGACACCTTATCGAGTTGGGATCGATTATGGAGTGACTTCACTCAGGAGGAGCTTAGACGAAGCCTTGTTAGTGGTGCCAGTAGTAAGAGTCAGAAAAGTGAGGGAGAACAGGAAAACGTTGCCCTAGTAGGAAAAGGTAAAGCAAAGAAGGGGTCTAGCAAATGATCAAATCCTAAAGGTGAGAAAAAGAAGGACTTGTCTAAAGTCAAGTGCTACGGCTATCACGAGTTTGGCCACTATGTCAGCAATTTCCCACAAAAGAAGAAAGGCAAGAAGCAGGCGGCAGCTTTAGCAAGTGCAGATGAGCTCTCTAGCAGAATGGAAGATGAGTTTGCACTCATAGCTTGTATGGTTAGCTCAACCTCACAGGGTGTTTGGTATATAAACAGTGGGGCATCATTTCATATGACAGGAGTTAGAGAATACTTCTCCAGTTATAAGGAGGAGGACATCAGAATCCAGATTTTTATGGGGAACATGTCCAAACTAAATCCAGTTGGAAAAGGGACTGTTCTATTTCAGAGGGAGAATGGCAAGCCGATTCCCATTCATGATGTGTTGCATGTGTCAGGCTTGGGTATGAATCTTATTTCCGTATATGTCCTTTAGGATAAAGGCTACAATGTACTCTTTAGAGGGGAAAATGTGTTAATCAAGCACAAGGATTGGAAATCACCCATAGCTATTGGAGTTAGGAGCGGCCAACTTTACAGGTTGCAGTTTGATACTCATAAGGCACTGATGAGTAGCGGAAATTCTAGAGATCAACGAGAGCTATGGCATACGAGGATGGGCCATATACATCATGGAGCACTTAAATTGCTTTGTGAGACAGTGACAGGTGTTCTAGAGGTGAGCACAAAGCATGATGATGCATGTAAGGGATGTGTGTTGGGGAAGTTTGTGAAAGCAACTTTTCCAAGGAGTGACACCAGATCCAAGGGTGTTTTTGATCTGGTACATTCAAATATATGTGGACCAATGTCGACGAAGTCTCTCAGAGGATACAAGTACTTTGTTACTTTTATTGATAATTTCTCCAAGAAGACCTGGATATACTTCTTGAAGACCAAGGATGAGGTTTTCAGTCATATCCAAGAGTTCAAATCTCTTGTGGAGAATTCGACAGGCAGGAAGATAAAGGTTCTTCGATTAGACAATGGAGGCGAGTACAAAGGGAAAGAGTTCCAGGAGTTCTATACCAGGAAAGGAATCAAGAGAGAGTGGACTGTTCCTTACAACCCACAACAAAATGGGGTTGTTGAAAGGAAAAATCAGTCTATATCAGAAGCGGCAAGGGCTATGTTGTATGACCAGGATATGCCATGTTACTTATGGGTAGAGGCATGCAGTACAACAGTATACATATAGAATAGGGTTCCACATAAGGTATTGGGAAAGATGACACCAGAGGAGGCATTCTCAGGGAAGAAGCCAGATGTTAGCCACTTCAAGATATTTGGGAGTTTGGCATATTGTCACATTCCAGGTGCTACACGTTCCAAGTTAGATTAGACTGTAGAGAGAGGGTACTTTGTGGGGTACAGCGAGACCTCAAAGGCATATCAGATATTTATTCCAGGGGCTAGGAGGATTATAGTCAGGCGTGATGTCAAGTTCATGGAGGACAAGGCATTTAGAAGGTCCAGAGATTTGCTAGCAGATGATTAGAGTGAGCAGCCAACAAAAGCTCCAAGGATTGAACAATCAGATCAGGGACAACGAAGCTCGAGTATAGTGACTAGTACAAGCACAGGCTCAGGTGCTGAGAGTTCGTAGAGTATGGAGCAACAGATGCAGTAGATCCAAGAGATGCATCAGGAACACATGAGGGTTGATATTTCATCCTCTACAGTTGGTAGCAGTAACCAACAGGATACTCAAGAGTTTGTGGGAGCTCCTAGGATGAGTAGTAGGCAGCGAAGACAACCAGCCAGGTATAATGACTATATGGCTTTAGTTAGTCAGTTGGTAGATCGAGCCTTCCAGTTATTAGGAGGCCGCACAGCAACAGGTGTGGCGAGATGCAATGGTTGAGGAATATACCTCAATAGTGCAGAACGATATGTGGGAGGTTGTGCCTAGACCGACAGATAGGGCAATGGTTGGATCTCGCTGGATCTATAAGATCAAGCACGGTGCAGATGGTAGCATCGAGAAATACAAGGCAAGGTTTGTGGCCAAGGGTTTCTCTCAGAAGGAGGGAATAGACTATGAGGAGACATTTGCTCTAGTGCCCAGGTATACTTCTGTATGAGTTGTGATCTCTCTTGCAGCACAGATGGGATGGCAGATCCATCAAATGGATGTCAAGACAACATTTCTTAATGGTGAATTGAAAGAGAAAGTATACATAGAACAACCAGAGGGCTTTGTAGCACACAGCAGTGAAACCCACATGTGCAGATTGAAGAGAGTTTTGTACCGACTCAAGCAGGCTCCCAGGGCATGGTATGAGCGCATTGATGAATACTTGTAGGGATTGGGCTTTGTGAAGAGTGAGGTGGATGCTAATCTCTACTACTTGGTAGTTGGGGGTGAGATTCTCATTTTTGTTCTATATGTGGACGTCTTGTTTTTAACAAGTTCACTGGGGCTCATAGAGGAGTGCAAAAGGGACCTTGCAGCATAGTTCAAGATGAAGGATTTGGGACTTATGCACTACTTTCTAGGCATGGAGGTATGACAGACAGATAGTGAGATTTTCCTTGGACAAAGGAAATACTGCATTGAAATCTTGAGGAGGTTTGAGATGGAGGATTGTAGAGCCATGTCTACTCCTATAATCACAAATTGGAAGAAGGTAGACTCATCCAGGGAGAAGGATGTAGACCCCACCTTATACAGACAGTTGATTGGGTCTCTCATGTATTTGGTCAACACCAGATCAGATATATCTTTTATAGAAAATTCTCTTAGTCAGTTTATGGTTGAACCGAAGAGAATGCATTAGATAGCGGCAAAGCATGTGTTGCGGTATTTGCATAGTACAATTGAGTATGAGATCAAATATACTCGAGGTGATGGTATCAAGTTGATAGGCTATACTGATGCAGATTGGGCAGGTAGTACAATGGATAGGAAAAACACTTCAGGGTGTTGCTTTAGCTTGGGATTAGGAGTTGTCTCTTGGTACAACAGGAAGCAGAAGTCCGTGGCCCTGAGTTCTACAGAGGCAGAATACATAGCAGCTAGAATGGTGACATGTGAGGCGATATGGCTTCAAAAGTTGTTGGTAGCCTTGTTAGGTCAGAGGGTTGAGACTATAGTGATACACTGTGACAATCAAAGTTGCATCAAGTTGTCTGAGAATCCGTTGTTTCATGATAGGTCTAGCATATAGACATCAGGTATCATTTCATCAGGGATTGTATACAACGGGGGATTATTCAGCTACAGTATATACCTACAGATCAACAAGTAGCAGACATTATGACAAAAACATTGGGGAAGGCGAAATTCATCTTCTTCAGAGATATGTTGGGTGTTATGCAGAACACCTTCCTCGCTAAGAGGGAGTGTTAATTTAATATTGTAGCTCGGACAGTTGTTTCTCCAATTCCAAGAATTAGCATTTAATTCTTGAGACTTCTAGATAGAAGTTAGTTAAGTCCAGATATTTAATTATTTAATTAAATAATTGATTCCTCTAGAGACTTCTAAAAACCAGTTAATTAGGGTTTGTTAGAGTCTAATTAATCTTAGCCATTGATTGAGATTAAATCTTGGCCATTGGTTTTTCAATGAGAATAGTTTAAAAGGGGGTGATTGGGCATTTGGAGAACACACACTAATAGACACAAGTTGGAGAAATATTTGCAGTGATAGCAAATAGTCTTGTAGTGATAGCAAGGGCGCAGTAATAGCATTGGAGGCAGCAGCAGTGGGATTTCAGCAGGAGAAATTGAGAGAAGAATATCCGATGAAGAATATTGTTAGAGCTTTGTCAGTAAGAGGCAAGCAGTTTCTTTTGTATCTCTTGATTTGTTGAAGATCAATATAATTCCTCATTTGCAGTACTGGTTTTCCCTCCGAGGTTTTTCCAGGGACAATTTGTCCAAAAATATTGTGTTTATTAGTTTGCATGTTTTCTTCTCTATTCTTGTGAATTTTATTTGTGAAGTTGCAGTTGTATTATTTTTCAGTATTTGTTGTGAATTAATTTTCGGTAGTCAAATAATATTTATAGATAGGAGATTAATAATCAGTAACTACAATAGATTTTTCATAGCTAGAAAATATTTGATAAAAAGAAAATCTAAAAATCTTTAAAGACGTCCTTATAGAGGTTTGAGTTCAAGCTAAGCCTTAAATGAAATATGGAATGACTTGAGTGAACAAAATAAATATTAGAGTTAAATCTGAGCCAGGCCTCAGGATTAAGTGCAAAAAAAATGTATTAAACACAGATGGAATTTCCTACAACAATTATTTCAGAATATAAGTGGATTGTAAGCAAAACTAATTTTGCAGACCATTTCTAACTCATAGGAAAATACCTCAGCAAGTCTCCTAGCTCCCTCTCTGCCTTTGATATATTCATGATAAAGTCACAGCTTGCAACGGGGTTTCTGAAGATTAGAAGGAAGATCCTTGGAGAGCCTGTGGTCGAGTATGTAAAGAAGGAGAACACCTTTTTTTCTTCAAACGCTTCATTACCATGACCGAATCGAGGCAAGGTTCTCATGCAAAAGATGTCCTACTCTCTTCTATTTGCCTCTTCATCACATGAGATGAAGGAAGCGAAGAAATAATTTCTCAATTCATGTCCTTTAGAGTTTGCTTCAAGTGCTTCTTGCCAATCTCCTTGAATCCACTATCATTTCCCCAATTTTGATTAACTTATAAAATGGGGACAACTAGAGTGGCTTCAAGAATATAAGAAGTGGCCACTGCATCCATAGTTTGATTATGTTGCTCCTTTTATCCACTAGAGACCACCACCATCAGATACCTTCACTGTTGACTGAGGCCACAAGCGATGCTGCCTGCAACTCTTGGCTCCATCTAGCATCTCTTCACATTCATGCCACCACTCCTTCAATTCCTCTCCCCTCTTCTTTCACAAAAAGCATCTCCCCCCCCCCCAATCTCTTCTCTACCCTTAGTGAAGATTACATTTCACATCCCAATTTTGAAACCATTCCATTCCTTAACAACAAGACTCACCCTGAAAACCCTACTGTGGTTGGACTAATACCTAGAGACAAAGAAAAAATGAAAGAAAATGATTTGATAGGAGATTTTTTCCCAACATGCGGATACTCCTTGATTTCTTCACCAAGATTTTCACCACCTCCTTCCCCTTCCATTAATTTCCTTTTCATTCATTAATGCCTCTTTTCCTTCGCTTGCAAGAAAAATAACCCATCATAATATTTACACGATAGAAGCAACCAAATGCTCTGGTGAACAATTCATTGTTTTGCAGGCAACGTCATTCTGCAAAGGCTTGGCATGCCTGCCATAAATTTTGGTGAAGGGGGATGTCCATGAAGAAATTAATAACAAAATCCTTGGATTAGATGTGGCCAACCACCTCTGTATGTCTTTCCCATCACGTCAATCACCTTAGTGGAATTTACTTTCGTGCCATTTATTTCTCATAGCTGGCATAAGTAGTTGCATCTGGTGATAATGAATTAGATTTGGTATATCCATTTCTTGACCAGTAAGAATCTTGAATTGTAGGTGATGAACCTTTGTGCAGGTGAAATAAATCAATTCAGAGTGACTCAATATCACTTCTTACATTTTATAATTATACTGATTTGATATCTCTTCCTACGTTTCATCATTATGCCATTAACTATGCTTGTGAACCCAAAAGATAAATGCTAGTAACTGTAATTCATGGCGAACATAAATTATTTTAACATTTGGGGTAATATTTGATATTAAATTCTAGTGAGATGAATATTATTTAACACTTTGATGGTATTCCACTTCGAAGTACTACTCCCTGGAATAAGGGCAATTATAATATCAAAATATTGTTACTAATGGGAGGTAATTGAGTTCACATTTGTAACATGGCATAAATAAACCTGTATTATCTATTCTACAGTATCATCATTTAAATTTAGGGCTAAAGAATTTAATACTAATTTAAACATAAAGTTAATTTTGTTCTTTAACACTAATATGGTTATATTAACATAGAAAACGGTTATCCTAAAGGATAATATTGTTACTTAACAAATGTTATATATATATCTCTTCGTATTTTAATTATTGTAGGATCACAATAGCTTTACCAAAAATGTAATAGTGAACTTTGTACAACAGCTGGTCCAATAATAGATAATTAAAAGAATAAGGTTTCATATAATAAAAACTTTCTATGCTCATGAGTTAAATAGAGAAGATTATACTAAAATCCAGATATACCTTACATATATTTAGAGGTTATATTGATCATGCATTTGATCAATTTTCCCGCTGTTGGCATTTCTTAATACATGATAAATAAGCATAACTCTATTGATCCTTAATCACACTAGGTTCATTGTTAATAATAACTGTAATGCACAACTATGTTACTTACATTGAATTCAATTCTAAGGCATTCAACTCAACATGAAGTAAATGATAAGAATGTTGTTACTAAATGTGGACCTTGGTACCACAATATAATATGGCAAATTATAATACTTATTAATGTAGATTTAGTCACATACCTTGCTAGAGTACTCACATGAGAATTTATCTAATCTTCTCTTGGAAATAAAATGACTACAATTACATAGGCACACAAACATAGTCGGATCCTGCATCATCCCATTTGATGCACTCTTAATCCATAAGTAGAATAGCATAGGTTTATAAATAAAGGGGGTTGTAACCCTGATATAAAGGGAGACGCCTTACAAGAGAAGGAATTATATTAAGACAAGAAATTTTAGAGTACATATGCCAATATTATGGCAACACATAAAGGAATGTATTCCTTACAATAGACCACATGGTCGAGAATACGATCATACAATGAAACACAACAAGGACCTTCTTGACATGATTCTTTCAACTTTTAAATACTTCGACCACATCTAAGGTGAGTGGAGCACGTTTCCACCCTACCACGAAGTGATTCACTTCCTCAAAATTCTTCCTAAAAGAAGAATGTCTGACCCAACATGAGGAAAAATAGCTATCTGAATTTTGTTGGAGTAATGAAATTGTGAAGTGATATAACTACATCTAATGATATCATGATTTTCAAACTCAAACAAGGAATTATAAGATTACTAATTTTTTTAATAAATACTAAAATTATAACTATGTGCAATACTATAAAAAATTCAAGAAACTCAATTATGCAATTAATGATGAAAATAATAACCACTACAATGGTAACAATATTATAATTCAGATTTGTAGAAAATGATAAACATGATTAACATCTTACAAGAAGATAATCCATGACCTTCACTTAAATTTTTATAAGAAGGGATGAAAAATACAAATGAACCGATGATAAAATAGAATACATAATCAAAGGAAACTAAAGTAGCACATGGTAGCAATGATAAGCTATCCCTAAGTGATTAAATTAGTTCATGAAACCAAACAATTTTACTTAATTTATGAGGTAGATTATGTGTGCCAAAAGAAGAATAATTTCAAGGTTGACCATTATCAAATACTAGACCAACATGATTAATCACTATACGATTTACTCAAAATTTACAAAATACAATTTCACCAAGAATAAATCATAATTGGAAAGACTCATGCAACATAGTAATTAATTCCATAAGCCACAAGGAAATAACCATTATTCTAGGTTGAGATATTCATCTACAATTTGTAAAAAAATAAAATAAAATCTTACTTGAAGGTCATAATACTTGACTACATGCCCTAAATCAATGATTTAACATATGCAAATCATGGAAAGATAAATCAACAATTTTAAATCTTGGATAAAGCTAAACAAATCGTACAAATAAAGTTTAACACTTGTAATTTGTGAAAACAAGAGATAAATGACTTGCATATCATGGAACAAGTTTGGGTTTATTTTTGTAGGTCAAAATTCAATTTACATGCCATATAAACCAAGATTGAATAGATGTAGATCAAAATGTGGAAACAAAGAGACAACATTGACACTATTTGGTAATTCTCCTTAATCACTTGCAATGATTTTGGAATATGCATAAAATGGAAGAAAAGGAAGACTATGAAACTCTCACATGGTGTACCGAGAAAGTGCAAAAGTATAATATAAATGTTATCAGTTTTTCACCACAACTCAAATTGATAGAGTTGGTTGATTCAGATTCATTTTAAGGTGAAGAGTTTCAGTTTATTTCTGCAGTTTCTTTAAACATTGCATACATTTGAATGTTTAGTTTTTTAAGTGCAATGTGTTTCAGTTTTTCATTCATCATTTACAACATTAAGTATTGCTTGAATGTAAAAGGAAATGCTTTCATTCTGATATTCATTCACAATGTTTCATACATTGTTAACAAAAGGGAAAAAATACATAATTGAACAAGTATTTCACAAATGTTGTTTTGGTATTCATTGGACAAAAGAAGAACCAAGTGTCCCACACAAGCCATGGGAATAGTTAAAACAGTGAATCAAAAGGAGTATGCTATACTACAGAAGATAGAAGGAAGAAAAGAACATGTAAGAAGGAACATAATCGTCATTGCCTGATGATATTCTTTGAGTTGCCTTCAGAGTGGTGCACTATTCCTTTCTTTCGTGCTCCAAGTGAACTTGCAAGTGATTATAAAATTTTGTTAGAGCTCAGACTATGAACCTTCCTACATGATCTATCAACAATAATGTAGGATACTGCAATGATGCATTGAAATAACTGAGAAAAAGATGAGTGCAAGAGAGTCCAGGAGGAAACATCATAAGAAACATTGTAATTATTGTTTTAATCTAACGTTGTTTGTTTCCTGTGCAGGTATAAGATAAGTTATGTTTTTTTTTTTTGAATATCATAAAGCATGTGGTGCAAAATGGGCTCCCACAAGGGTTGAGACCTGACATGTTGCCCCTCAACATTCCAAAAATGGGTTTCTAGAAAAGAAATAATTAAATGTTTCTCAAATAGATATACATCTGAAGGATTGCATTCAAGTATCATAAGAGCTCAAGCAATTGACCACTCAGGACAGTCAAGTCTCAATGTGCAACGAATTGAAAATCACAAATGGTCAATTGCTCAAGTGCAATGTCATGAAATGTGATAGTGAATAGTCATACATAATGTATTGTTTACAAGTCATCAATAACAACTGAAGCAATTTGAGAAGATTTAGAACACTTTCATCATGGTATTGTTTCTCAAAGTCTTCTATACATAAGTCAAGATTTCATGCCAACATTTGTTGTTCGGAGATAAAAATGCATGAACAATACAATAAGTTTTAGTTTCTATCAATAATTTACTATAGATGGAGTGCAACGAACAACACATTGCTACAGGAATATCAATGTTGCTATAGATTTGATGCAAGTTGGTATTCGCATTGCATTTGTATTTTCAGAGAAATAGTGCATTAAGTGCCTGAATGGAATCAGTTAGCTATGCTAAATAGTGGGCAATTTTAACATAATGTTGAAGTGGAAACAAATGATGTTGGTACAAGGATCACATTGCATTGCTCAAAGGAAAATGTAGAGCTAGAAATTCACTTTTCTAGAGAATTCAAATGTATAAAATCTACATGATAAGAACAAGCAAATAAAGCTACAACTGTAAGTTTCAAAATTGAAAAGGTGAGGTCATTCTTGTTTTCAGAATAGTGAGCAAGGTTTCATTACGAAGACAAGTGAAAATGCCCAGAATCCACATTGGTCTGTATTAAAAGTTTCAAATGTAGAAATAAAGAGGTGATTCGAGCTCATTCATGCATGGAGAAAACCGTAATGCATACTCTCATGGCCGTGGTCTGAGAGGGAGCATTCCCTCTTTACCAAGCAAACCCACTTGGGGTTTTGAGTTTAGAAGCAAATACCAGAGAAATTACAAAGTTTCGAGCTTGTGAGCTCCTAGAAAATGGAGATTTTAAAGTTCATGGCCACGACCATGAAGGGTCTTCAAACCCTTGAAAGAAAAAAAAATTCAAAGTTTCCTCTTGATTCTATTTTCTTTGCTAATACCATTCATTTTTACATCATGGGTTGAGCCCAAGAGAAGTATTGTTTATAGAGACAAGGAAATATGCAAGTATGGTCATGGCTTGCACAATGGCCGAACCCAAAAAAATCCTCAGAACCTTCATTTATTTTTGTGAGAAAAGCTTGTTAAAGCTTTTATTTAAGAGGGAAATGCATTAGAAGCAAAGAATGAGAGCTCACCTTCAAATTTTATGTGGAGGAGCTCAAAACCCGTAGCCAAAACTTCACAAATGCTCGAGAAAAGTCCCTCATGGTGACCACGATGAGTGAGAGAGAAGGTTGACACAATGAAACACACCAAAAATGCATCAAAATACAGTCATAGTCGTGGCCTAAAGGCCCATTCTTTCATTTGAATGGAGTAAGAGATGTGTCAAAATGCAAATAAAATGACTTACCAATAATTTCTAGAGGAGAATTTTACTGAAAATGGTGAAGTTCGAGCTCGAGATCCATAACCCTAGCTCTCTTATGGCGGCGGCTTGCAGAGCTCTTTTCCAAGTCAGCCAAGAGTGAAAATTAAATGCGAATAAGGTGGGAGATTCGGGTTTTGTCATTAGGGTTTCCATAACCCTCATTTGATAGGGGTATTTGCAAATGTTTGAAATAAATTAACCCCTAAGTTTATTTCCTTGGCCGAAATATCATGTGCCTAGGTCAACCCCTTTTAGGCTTTAATTCAATTTCATTTGCTTAGGTTGATTTAGGTTAGGCATTGTTTCGAATATCAAAGGTATTTTATTTATATTTAATGTCTATGCCTTGGAGATAAAATGTTTAGTGCTTAGGTATTTATTTTTATTGATTTTATAGAAATCAATTTTAGAACCTTGAGTAAATATTTGTCCCATATTTTTATGATTTTTGGAGAAAAATCAATTGTAATAGGAGCATTGGAGAGTTTATTTTTTGCAAAGTTGTAAAAAATCAGGATAAGAATCGAATTGAGAGAAAATCAAACGAGGGATAAAAATGAGCTTGATTTTTGTAATAAAGTTGCAAATCATGTAAATCAGTATTTAAAACAATATTTTATAAATTGCTTTCAAATATTTGATATTTAAGCAGTTTTAATAAAAGTAGAGAAAAGGTGGCCAAGATCTTTGGTTTTGATTTTTTTCTGGGTGAATTTGGAGAAAAGAGTGCAAATTGAACTTTTCATTTTCAGTTTCCAGCCAGTTGCTCCTAATTTTGAGGTTTTTCTAGATTGATTCTTTGGAGATGAGAAGTTTCCATTCTTTTGGTGATTTTTGGAGTTGTTTGGAGTCATCTTTTTAAGCCTTTTTCTTGAGTTCGAAAATGCAGAATGGATTGCTTTTTTAGAGAAACGATGTGCTTGATTTTTTCTATTTTGCACTATTGGGTTCACTTAATTCCTATAAGTTTTAATTTCTTAGAGGCTTAGATATCGGTTTCTTGTTCTTACACACATTCTAAAAACTTGTAAACTTCTTTGTACTTAGATTTTGAGGATTTTCACCCCTTCATTCAATAAAACAACAAAATTTCCTTCCTCACTTCTTGTTTATGCTTTGCAATAGTGATTTGATGTGTTTTGTGATTCAATCTATTGAATCCTTCTTGTGTCTTATTGTTGTAGAGTGTTTTGCAAGAGCTACATTCTGGTTTAGGTTGTGCCTTATGTTCATTTTGAACCTTTGCACAAATCACTTTTGAGTCATATGTGTTGTGAGATTGTGAGAATTAAGTTTTAAAGAGGTGTTGAGAGTGGTTATTGTCAAAATCTTCTTAATGTCGGTTAATCATTTTAGGTGATCTAGGATTTCAATTATAATTTTCTTTCCAACTTTTTTCACTGCAAGTCAGTAAAGTAGGTGATTATCAATGAGGAATTTGGCCTTCTTTGGAGATTTGTTCTCATAATGAATTACCCACAACTTGAGAAAATTTCCATATTTCAATAGATTGTTGAACCTTTCAAGTTCAGCAGGGTGCAAATCTTATTGACAACAATAAATACCATCCCTTCCTATGCTGATATGGGAGATTTAGAATAGGTATGGACATTCATCAAAATATAAAGGATTTATTCAATTGGTTTCACTTTATTCTACCCCACTATTAATTGAGAGAATTGATAAATCATTTATTTGTTATGACAGACCCAAACACGGTTATATCATCCTTAAAGACATTGATGCAATAAAGTAAAATGTGAAGATGGTTACCAAGACACAATTAATTATCGATTCACTTGAATGTGATCTTAAAGGTTGTAAGGATTTCAAGGTATACACAAAATGGATTTATTGAAAGGACATTAAAGAAAAATGATTTCAAATGAAAACAAATCGACAGGCATAAACCCTTGCCAACATCTAAATATATAAATGCCAATTTGGAAAACAAACAAGGTGTGGGATGTGTTTGATAAATTGCCTACAAATTCCTTAGTGATTAAGCATGTAATAGGTGGAAGCATAGAGACGAAATGAAAACCAATTGACATAATCTTTTGATGCAGGAGCATCCGGCAACGGAGTCGATGATTGAGTGGATGACCAAAAGAGTTTTAACGATTAATTCTAGAATTGAAAAATTTGGCTAAAATGTAAATGTGTTCTTTCAATCTCATGTCGTCAACATTTTATTTCAAATATTGACAAAATGCCTTGAATCATGTAAAAGCCATTGAGAAATGAAAAGTCTGAATGCTAAAAAAGTTATAGTTGATAAGTGAAAAAATAAAATTGAATATCACTCAATCTTCAGGGGAAAATGAAATGCTAGGAGCTTTAGAAATCGTTATCGTTGCTATTATGAGAAAATGAATCGAATTGCAAAAGGGCTGGAGAGAAATGTCAGGGTAGAGGTAGAAACTCCATAGGACTGTGAACGGTTAGCAAATAGATTGAGGCGTTGCCTCAGCGCAGGGAAGGGAGTCGAGCCCTTAGAATGGGCAGATTAATGACATAAAAGCTACGCCATAAAGGGATAAGTCATGCAGAGAAGAATGAGGAGGCACATAAATGAATTGTAGAACCCAATTCAGGAATTGGAAGTCATCAGTAAAAAGAAGAACGCTGCAAATTTGTCTGTAGAAAAGAAAGAGAAGTGAGGCTGCAAATTTCAATGAAGAAGAGTCTTTGATAAACAACACAAAGCAAGCTGAAAAGGGGGGCCTGTGAAAAGAAATGAGAGTGAGCGAACCTGGAAGGAGGAGGTTGCGGGAGACTTAAAAAGAATGCAAAGAGGACATAGGCAGCGCTAAGGGAGTAAAGGATGCATATAGAAATTCATATCAAATGTGCATAAAATTCTGGTAGAAGATCACTCTATATGAACCAATAAGTGTTGAGAGATTGCCATAGGAAGAAAAACGAAAACATTCATGGATTAAAGTTGTTGATAAGAGGTTTGATTTGGACGCATGGGACTACCCATCCTCTGAGAGAGGATATAAAGCAATTAAAAAATAATTAAGTGTTGCAGAGGGAAGTTCAGGAAGGTCGACGCCTTGGGACAGGCAATTTTGATTAAATTTTGAATTGTCTTTGTAGTTTTCTCCCTCCTTTACGAGGAAACTTAATTTGATGGCGACATTCGTTTTTCTTCCTCCCATATCTTTGCCTACGAAGGATATTATCAGTTTTCCCCTATCACCCTGTATTCTGTGTTGCTCTCATTCTTTTCTAGTGGTTGGGATCTGAATCGTGATGCCCCTACCCACAAACTCTACTACATTTCCTTTTTTTAATTAGCCCTTTTGTATGGAACATGCATTTTAATGCATGCGAATTTTAGTTTTACTTAATTTTTAATAACTTAATAATTATTTTTATATATAACTTAATTTATTTACTTTTATTTATTTAGTTTCTTTTAATTAAATACTTTTAAATAACAAGTTTTTGATATATTTAAACATAAATATATTAAAGATAATACGTTTCTTATTTTATTATTTATATCATAATAATAAATTAAAAAATATACTTTTAAATTATTTACATCTCAAATATAGTCTCTTTTATTAATTTATTTTCTTCTGAACATTCATTTCTTTGAAGACTCGCAAACTATGAAAAGAAAGAGGGAAATTTTTGAGCAAGTTGATACCAAAGCTTCCTAAATTTTTAGTGATAATGGAAAAAAAATTAAATAGAAAAATAGTGAAATAAATATTAAGAGTCACAATTCTTTCAATTAATTGATTAATTACAAAAAGAGCTTGACATATACATTAGAGAAAAAACAACCACAAATTAATTTATTTTCTCAAAATAATTAACTTTGGATCTATGTTTCCATAACCTTGGATCTGTTTTAGGAAAGGCTCACAAACTATGAAAATAAAGAGGGAAATTGAAGCAAGTTGATACCAAAACTTCCTAAATTTTCACCCATAATCCAAAAAACAAATTAAATAGAAAAATAGTGAAATAAATATTAAGAGTCACAATTTGTTCAATTATACCCCTCAATTAGTAATTGATTAATTACAAAGAGAGATTGGCATATACATTAGAGACAAAACAACCACAAATATGAACCAAATAAACATAGTAATAAAAAGTTCATCAAATACAAATACATAAAGTTTAGATGAACTCCATATTTCCAATGAAAATGAAAATAGAAACATTTCAAAAATCCCTAAAAAATTGGCATCTACATCTTCTCTTCCCAAATCCACATACAAAGACATGTATTCAATTAGAAATGAATTCTATTTACATGGATTCTATTTCTTTCATTAATTTATAAAAAATGAATGTTTGAAAGAAAATATTTATAGACATGGATTCAATTAGTTCATCTTGGGGAATCATTCTATAATCGTGAGGGAAGAATTTTTGCAATACTATTTTAAAGTAGTACTTGTAGAATTAATAATGTCATTAAAATCTTCCTTAGTAGCGATTACTTCTTTTGGTAGAGTGCTGAGCATCGTGCAATAGTGCATTGTTGTCTCAAATCAACATACAAGACACATATCCTTGTTAGCATTAAAATGTAAAAAAATATCAGATTGTTCAATTTTTTTCAATTATTTAGGCTTCTAAATTTCAGACTTTAAATGGATAATCTAATAGATATAGATTATAGGAGGTCATGCATGTCATTTTACATAGTTTTAATAATTTTTAAATATACGTAGTTCTTTCTTGGGCTTTTTCAAAGATTGTTCATTTCCACTAGCAAAGGGGAGAGAAGGTGAGGATATAGTCCAATAGTGTCTCTATATAAACAACAATGTAAGAATTAGGAGCTTTTCAACCATGTGGAAATGTTTGTGCATTACTCCGATCAAAGTTGATATTCCTAAAAAAACTCTTTGCATTGGTCCATGCAAGGAGATCCATCTAGTATCAACATCCTTAAGATGCTTGTTTCCTACTATTATTCCCTCAACAAAATTTTGTGAAACATTTGGGACTTCGACATAAGTATGCATAGAGCTCATAGACTACATATTCAAAATTTGATATTGTAGGATACTTGCTTACAATTATAAATGCTAAAGTCATTTTGTAGGTCATGCAATGAATTCCAAGCATGTATGGTGTACAAGTAGTTTGTAACTTTGTGAAAACACTGGTCCTATGACCTTGCATTACTATAGCTCTATCAACTCCTATACACACCAACATTTTGGCAATTTTCAAGTCATCCATACCTCCAATTTCATTCAAAGATTTCTTGACTACTTCAACTAGATTTT
>CM021108.1:426886529-427062231 GCA_007115665.2 Sequoiadendron giganteum | reverse complement strand
GAAATGATCAATTCAGAGTCTCCAAGAACAGTTAGCAGTTTGATCTTGTGTTTGAAAACCATATTCAAACCAATTAGCAGGGATTCATACTCTGCTATTGCACCTATCTTTAATGGAATCTCATGTTGGAAAATATCTTCTCTATGTGCTTTAAGATCCTCATAAGACCAAGCGAAGACATGCTTGTATTTTCTCAACAACACAATCAACATTTTCTTGATTGTTGGACTTATCTTCTTTCCAATGTAAAATCTATTTGGTACTAACTCAGTCCCTAGATTGATTTCTTCAACATCTTATCTCTTTATTGGTGTCTGCTTCATGAGAGAATTATAATTTCCATCATATACCCTTTCTAGTGCCACAAATCCTTTGAAAAGTTTGTTGGTTTTAAGTTGCAAAACTTCTTTTCCAAATACAGTCTATTTTCCATCTACTTCCTCAAAAAAATCATTAAATTCAATCTCCTGAGCTTCATAATGGTCTATGCAATGGAGAAAATTTATGAGATCACTGCCATTATTGAAAAATTTCCAACTATAGATATTATCAGGGATATCAGGCCTTGTTTTGAATTCAACTTGAGATACTCTGGCTAGGGTGATATCATCTTTTTTTAGGCTATATTGGCTAGGAAATATGCCATCAATTTCTTGGACTTGTCAATCCACTCAATGGAAAAAGCATCGAATAATTCAATTGTATCCCACACAAAATTTCTATATTGTTTTAACCTTTTATTTTTTGCAACATATTTTGACCTGACTTGTGAAATGATCAACTCAGAGTCTCCAAGAACAGTTAGCAGTTTGATCTTGTGTTTGAAAACCATATTCAAACCAATTAGCAGGGCTTCATACTCTGCTATATTATTTGTACATTCGAACACCAACAAAAATGAATACTTGAATGTAGTACCTTCAGGTGAGATAAATACTACCCCTGCTCCATTGCCTTCCTGACTACACACTCCATCAAAATACATCTTCCATACACCATGTTGATCTTTAGAAACATGCTTATCAATTGGGTTAGTATTCACTAATTCAGGCTGGGAAGGCTCTATCCTAAAACTCCCTAAATCTACATCACAAAAGTAATTTAGCTGCTCTGGAGGAACATAATCCACAATTTGATTCATCCTTTGTTCTCTATATAACTTGACCTCTTCACCATTGACTGGTATTGTGGCATATGACAAGTTGAACTGTACATTTCCTCCAATTGTTGTAGTCCATTGTCTTGGAAAAAGTATTCAAAAATGAGGAGTTGTATCAATCACAGTTATGTCAATATTATAAGTTGCTTATGGATAAGCAACCAACTTCACCTCTACATCTTTCATAATTCCTATCATTGGGATAGGCCTACTATCCATAGCATATAATTTCCCACCAGTAGTGTCTACCCACATGCCAAGTTGTTTCATAACCCCTACTGGCATGATATTGATTGCAGCACTTGAATCTATCATACAATTCCTTACCAGATTATTATTTATGAGTAATGTAGTAAAGAAGGGATCAACTTGTGGATGATTTATCAATGCATCACCTAGACAAACCTCAGGAACCTTTTCTTTTTCCTGCTTATTAGTGATCTTCTTTTTCTCAAAGTTTGTGTTTTTATCATTTCCATTAGATATTAATTGAATAGCATTGTCCCTATACTCTTTTATCTTCATCATTTTTAATAATGACACATACATTTTTACCTAAGACAAGGCCTATGTGAAATTGAAAGATGTATTTTCTATCTTGGTGGTATTCTTTTGCTCCACTGGATCTTCTTTATTCCCCTCCTTTTCTCTTTTGTTTGTGTCATCATGCTTTTGTTTATCTTTATGTAATTCTTTTCTTTCCTCCTTTTGAACATGTTTTTTCTCATTCTTATTAGGTTGCTTATTTTCTGTCATTTTTGGTGCTCCCTGCGTTGCTCCTTTATCTTTCACAAATATCCCTCTTGGAACACCCCCTTCTATGTTTATTGTTCTATTTCTAAGCCTATAGTTACTTTTTTCTTGCTCAACTACAACAATAGTTAGTTCTTTTATCTCCTCTTCAGTAGCTTTTCTTATTCTACATCTACTTGGTTGAGATAGTGTACAAGGATATGATTCATCATCACTTTTGTCATAATCAGAAAAAAACTTGTTGTTCTACCATATGGATGTTGTACCTCCGGTTATCAACATCATACTCGCAACCCTCTTCTTTTGAAGATGAATATTCCTACTCAATCGGATGGAGGGTGTGAGAGGTTAAATATATTGTATGATCTTCTTCTTCATTGTCTACCGATAATTCTTCTCCTTGTATTAACTGGGCTACAACACAATGATCAGGGGAATGTGGCAAGTTGAAAACTTGACACCAAGGATTATTGTTAGCCATGTATGCTCCTCTCTTCTTCAAGGGATCAAGAGTTTCCTTATTCTTTGGCTTGTTAATTATGGGCTTTCCATCCTTCCAATTTTTATTGTATGGCATATCATGTAACTTCAGTCTTTCATTTCTGAATGTATTTTCTTGTCTATTATGAGGATTGTTAAAATTTTGGGGAACCTTGAGACTATCTCTTTTCTAGTCATCCTCACAACCTTTCTATTGTTTTCGATAGTCAATGCTATTTTTTGAGCTTGAGCTAAATTTATAGGGTACCTATTTCTAAGCTCATATCATGTCTTTGGATCAAATGCTTTTAGATAAATACTCAATGTTGTAGGGTTTACCAATTTTGACCCAGGTGGTATCTTATTATGTAATTTGGAGAACCTCTGGTTGAATTCAGAAATTGATACTTCTAGATACTTATCAATTCATCCAAGGAAAACTCTGGCGCACACTGATTCTCATACTACTCAAAGAACTGATCATAAAAATCTTGAATGGAAGCAATAGAAGTTGTTGGTAAATTGTTAAACCAATCACTAGCTTCTTCAATTAATGACATCATAAATAGCCTCATATGTACATCTTCATACTGCATATCTAGATCTTGAATGAAAGAATTAAAACTCCTTGAGTGTTCCTTAGTTGTGACTGCACTACTTCCTATAAATTTTGGGACAAGACCTCTCCAACTGCTATCCATAGGGTAGGGATATATTTGGAATCCTGCTAAGTCAAATTGTCTGATCATAGTTGTGTAGTGTTGAGGAGGTGGGTTTTGAGGATGTTGATATTGGTATAATGGATTATTGTACTATGTGTGAGGTGGCAACACATATTGTTGGCCAGGGAGTGGCTGAGAATTTAGGTGTTGTGACAGATTTTTAGGTGGAGCATTTGATGATTTGTATTGATTTCTTGATTGCTTTTGTGGTGCTTTTGATGGATTTGAAGGTCCTACATTAGTATTCTTTTTCCTATGAGGCAGTGTGTATTTAGGAAGATTAGCTATCTGAGTATCAAATTGGGCTCTCTGCAGCTTAAAATCCCAGATTTCTTTTATCATTTGGAGCTTCTGTTCATATTCTACCTTCTTTCTTTCTAGTTCTTTTCTTTCATACTCCAACTATGCATTTAATTCTTCCTGAGTCATGTATTCATAGTTTTCTTCAGAGGCTACATTATTAATAGGGTCACTCTGATTCCCTTCAAGTAATGTCATTTTATGATCATATTCATTTTGTCTCCTGACTCTTTTAGCCTCCAATCCAGCCATGAATTCTTCCTCTTTCTTAGGGTTTGACTGATAGAAAGGATTCCTCTTTTCTTCAGGACTGTGAGGTTCTCCAGATGAGTTATTTTCATTTGCTAATGTATCATAGCAATTATACTTCTCAAAGTGTGGTTTTGATTTCTTATCCTTATTTATTCAGGTTAAAATACTTTATGATGGCATCTCTTGTAACATCAACTAAACACCCACCATTTGGAAGCCTAACGGTTTTGGTTGGGGCATGGTAGTTGTTGGCAAGGGTTTTGATTCACTCAATATCAATGAAAACATTAGGGACAATTAGCTTAGCCAAATCTAGGGTCCATGGGTTTGATGTCGGAACCTTGTCATTCCTTTTCTAGTAGAAGTACCAATAGAGGTTCCAACTTGACTAAGGTATAATGGGGCCCCTACAGCCTTGAGCTAAGTCTCTGAAAAATTTCTTAGGTCCCTTGTTTATTGAACTAGGTAACAAGGAAAGCAATGGGGATTATAATGATGGTTTACTGGTTTTGGCCTCATCCTTTTTAATTCCTACTTCACTTTTCTTTGGTGCCATTTTATGAAATTCACAAAATATGATGAGCAAAACTTACCTAGGAATAGAACTCACTTCAGAAAATTCCCTTTATTCCTGCAATTTGAGCTCGTCTGTAACTTGGTTTCTTCTGTAATGAATGAAAAATATCAATTTATTTCATGTATTTTAACACCAAGATGCATTTACTCCTGACTCATAAATTCGCACAACTCAAATCTTTGTATCAAGCTCAATTTTATATTTTGATGTTGATTGATGTGATTGGTATGTTTTAAATTACCCAATGGATGATTTACCGCACTACCACGGATCACATTTTTCTCTCTTGTGGTACCGTGGTGTCTTCTTAGTACTCCTCTTTAGTATACCACTCTACTGTGGACTATGTCTTGACCCCCCAAGGTATAGCGGTAAAGGGTGAAGGTTACAGTGTATAGTAGTGGCTCCTTTTATTGTCATACCACAAGCTTCTTGGTCATGAGCCACAGTAGAGAGGTATGATGTGTGGGCTATGAGGGATGGCCAATATGGTAGCGGTATCACAGTAAAGGGAAAGATTGACATTATGGATGGCGATAATGTGACCTTTTATGAAAATGATATTGGGAATTTTAGATTTTAATTGATAAATTCCTTAGAATTTTTATGAAAATTCTGGTTCCAACAACTTGTACTCTTCCGGTCATCAACAAAACCAACCCAATCTGTATCAAAATAGGTATTCAAAGTGAAATCATTATCATTTGGATACCATAGCCCATAATTTGGAGTTCCTTTAAGATATCTTAATATCCTTTTCACATTTGTAACATGTGCTTCCTTCGGTTCTGCTTGAAATCTTGCAACTAAACATATTGCATGCATAATGTCAAGTCCAGTAGCAGTAAGATACAACATTCCACCAATCATGGATTTTTACATGCTCTGATCAACTTTAGCAGATTCATCTTCCTTACTTAACTTACATCCAGTTACCATAGGGGTACAAACTAGTTTGGAGTCATCCATACCAAACTTCTTTAATAATTCCTTAACATATTTAAATTATGAGATAAACATCCCTTCGTCAGTTTGATTAACTTGAAGTCCAAGGAAGAAATTCAATTCACCAATCATAGACATTTCAAATTATTTTTGTATCTCTTCAGAAAATGTCTTGCACATACCTTCATTTCCACCAAAGATGATGTCATCAACATATACCACAACTATTAGTATCTTGTCTTTCTCAAATTTTAAGTAAAGATTGGTGTCTGCAGGCTCTTTGCTAAATCCCTGCTTTGTCAAGTATCTATCCAATCTAGCATACCAAGCTTTGGGAGCTTGCTTCAATCCATATAATGCCTTCTCTAACTTACAAACCATGTCCAACTTTTCTGATAGTGAAAAACCTTTTGGTTGCTTCATATATACTTCTTCTTCCAGTTCTCCATTCAGAAATGTAGACTTGACATCCATCTGATATACTTTGAAGTCTTTATGAGCTAAAAATTCCAAGAACATCTAAATGTCCTCCATTCTTGGTATAGGTACAAAATTTTATTCAAAATCTATTTCTTCAACCTATGAGTATCCTTTACATACAAGTCTTGCTTTGTTTCTTACCACTTCACCATCTTCATTCAACTTGTTTCTGAATGCCCATTTTGAACCAATTACATTCTTGTTTATCAGTCTAGGGACTAGTTCCCATGTCTCATTCTTCTCTATCTATTGTAGTTCTTCTTTCATTGCTTTCATCCAGCTTTCATCATTACATGCTTCATTCACAGTCTTAGGTTCAATCTTAGAAAGTAAACACAAGTTTACTTCAACTACCTTGCTTCTTGTCTTCACTCCTTCAATTTTTTCTCCAATTATTTGTTCCTCCAAATTATTTCTTTGAACATATTTAGGAGTCTTGGGTGTAGGTTCTGGAATCTCTTCCTCTTCATCATTTTGTTCTTTCTCTTCCTTTTCTTCTTCTTGTATTTGCATGTAGATAGGATCATCAAGCTCAACTTCATTTATTTCCACTGGTCTATACATAGCTTCATCAACCTTCACATTAGTACTTTCAATTATTTTTCTCAATCTCTTATTAAAACATATGTAAGCCTTATTGTTATTTGAATATCCAAGGAAAATTCCTTCATCACATCTAGCATCAAATTCCCAATATTTTCTTTATCTCTTCTAATGTAACATCTACTTCCAAATACCTTAAAGTATTTAACAGTAGGAGTCTTACCAGTCAATAACTCATAAGGGATCTTAGTGTTGTTACCTCTGATCTAAACTCTGTTAAGAATGTAAACAATAGTATGAATTTCTTCTCTCCAATACACATCAAGAAAATTATATTCTTTCATCATAGTTCTAGCAGCCTCTTGAACAGTCCAGTTCTTTCTTTCCACAACTCCATTTTGCTGAGGGGTTCTAGGAGAAGAATAATTTCTTTTTATGCCATGCTCTTCACATAATAGAGGTAAATTCTCCACCTCTATCAGACCTTAAGAATTTAATCCTCAGGTTTGCTTCATTTTCTACTCTTTCCTTAAACACCTTGAATCTATCAAGAGCCTGAGCCTTTTCTCTAAGAAATGTAACCCATGTCATCCTAGAGTAATCATCAATCAAGAGCATAAAGTACCTGTCACCACTTAGGATTCATGTTCTTGTAGGACCATAGAGGTCTATATGGATTAATTCTAGCATTTCGGTAGATGATTGATCCTTTCCTTTAAAACCATTTCTTGTTTGTTTTCCCATCTAACATTTTCTGCAAATTGAATTTGAAGGCTTTGTGATTCTAAGAAGATCTCTAACAACTTCCCTAGAACTGATCCTAACCAGGTTATCAAAATTCACATGTCCCATCCTTTAGTGCCAAAGATAACTCTCATTGATCTGAGAAACACAACATTGACCATCACTACCTTTAAGTTGATAAATATTTCCATGAGTTGTTCTTCTAGTTGCTACCATAGTTCTGGATCCTTTCCTGATCTCACAAGTGTTATCCCGAAACACAAGCTTAAAACCTTTGTTGCCCATTTTTCCAACACTTAAGATATTATGCCTTAAACCCTTTACATAATAAACATTGTCAATATTGTTTTTTCCATCAAGGATAATTGTTCCTTTACCAGCAATATTAGCACTAGAGTCATCTCCAAACATGACTATTCCTCCATCATACTTCTAAATTTTAGTGAACTTACTCTTATCTCCGGTCATATGATTTGAACATTTGCTGTCAATTATCCAAAAGTCTTCATCCTATCTAGCATGAAAGGCAGTTACCAATGTACCTTATTTTTCATCCTTCTTGCTCTCCAGACTGAATTCATTTGCACATGTCTTTTCCAGGGCTAGAAACAAACATTCATATTTATCTTCCTCAAGGTCAGATTCATCATTAGAAATTCCTGCATCTTCCTTGACATAGTACAACTTCTTGAACTTCTTATCCTTCTTATCTTTGTAATTATTGTTATTGTATTTATTCTTCTTTTGTGTAGCTCTATTAGAAAATCTTGATGCATAATGACCAATATTTCCACAACTGAAACACTTAAAGGGAAACTTACCTTTGTATTTACTGGAGTACCTTTCTTCAATCTCCTTGTGAAATTTTCTTCCAGATCTTTTGTATCATCATCATCTAGATCATCTTCTATCTTCATTTCTTTAAAGGTTGTTTCAATATTCTCCTTATCTCTTGCAAATTTTCTCATCTTGAATGCAATCAGGACTCCAAATAGATGCTCCCTAGTAAATGTCTTTGGATCATATTGTTCTTCAAGAGCAGATAATTTGTCACTATAATTGTCTAGTAAGGTCATCAAGATATTTTCAATTATATCTTCATCCTTCATGGTGCCACCTTGATTCTTGATTTTGGTTGCTATAGTTTCAACTCTTTGATAATAGCTTGCAATGTCTTCTCCTTATTCCATTCTCAAGTTCTCAAATTTTCGCTTAGCAGCTAATTTCCTTAACAACTTTACTCTCTTGTTCCCTTCATAAATTTCTTTCAATTTTGTCCATACCTCATTAGGTGTAGCTAGAGAGATAACTTTTGTTCTTTCATTTTTTGATAAAGCACTAAAGATGGCATACCTTGCTCTTTCATTATCTTCAAAAGCTGCAACCTCATCAATTGAGGAAGGATGAGCTGTTGGTATCACATACTTTGTCTCCATAAATTTACAAGTATTGAATCTAAGTGAAATCAGATAACTTCTCATCTGTTCTTTCTAGTCACTGTAATCAACTCCATCAAAAATAGGAAGCTACAACATGTGTGCCATCTAATCTACCTCAAGTGGTTAATCTTTTCACCGAGGAACTAGAGCTCTAATACCAATTGTTGAAATTCACAAGACAATTGAGAGGAGGGGGTGATTCAGTTGTATCAAATTATTTACTTATAAATTTAATTTTTTCACCTTAACACCAATCTGTTATTAAGTGTAATCATGAAATGCAAATAACAAAAAGAAAATACCAGAGACACTAGATTTACATGAAAATCCCAATGAGAGAAAAACCACGGTGAGGATTAACTCACAATATACTTGAATGCAATACCGAATACAGAGGCTCACTGCCAAAGGGCTCACAACCTAGATACAAAGGCTCATTACCCATATTAAGGGCTCACTACCTTAGGACTCACTATATAGAAAGAAAGGCTCACTGCCTACAAAATTACAAAGAGATAGATAAAGATCCACCACTAAGAGTTCCACACACTTCGCAACTTGATCATAATATTGACACAATAAAGTATTGTTGCCTTGATTCTCTCTTCCACACTCTACTTTTCACACTTTTTCACACACTCTTCTCTTGCTCAAATCGAATGATGGATGGATGATCAATTGGCTACAAATTGACTTTCTTTTATACCATCATCAACCTTAGAAACATTCACCAAGGCCGACTATACAATTTCAAATTCAAATTCAAACTAGGTTGGCTACTCAACATTCCCACAGTGGATAAGAATGTGAGAGGACCAATTTCATATTTAATTTAGGACCCAAACAACATCTTGGATCACGCACACGCTTTCTCAAACTGATGCAAAAGCTTAATGTAATATGTGAACACCAAGTCGACCAAACCTAATGAAAACACAAATAATATTTGAAGTACACGTATCACTAGCAAGATAATCTCATGTGGATTGCTCAACATGCTTCACTAGTCATTTCACCATCTCTGGAATACCTCAGGTACATTTGCAACAACTTCAAAAAACTTTATTCACAAAGAACTCTTCACTAGACCAACCAACAAAACACGGGAGCTTTGGAGTAGGTCTTCTAGAGTGCCAAACCACAAAAACAATTGTCAGAACCCATAAACCATCAGAAAGAGTCATCTCTTAGATCCGCAAGATCTGAAACCAAATATCAAATGACTATAGATCCAAAACATTTCTCTCAATCCACAAACAAATAGTTTTGGCAAACCAATTCACACACCGATGAACATATCTTCTACTCTTCATCAACCTAGAAGCTAAAACTCAGGATATACGATCCATTGAAGCTTATGAACACACTTACAAATCTTCACATACAAAAGATCAACACAAGAGAAATAAAAAGCACAATACTGGAACACACTCATAACACACTTCAACACTGCTTTCTTTGTTTCTCAATTTCTCTCAAAAGAACTTGGAAAAACCACAACTACCACTTCATAAATATAGCTCCATGTACTCTAAGCACTTCTATACCATCTGCAACAACCTGAACTATGTTGACATCAATGGAACCATTAACGAAAACACTACAAAAACACATCCATACTTGCAACAAGTAAGGAACAGGCGAGTCAACATATGAGCAGTTCATCCGCCTCCCAATCTCAGTTTGTATAAGAGGAAGGTGGATAATGCAGCCAAGGGACAAAGAAAAATGTATTACTAGGACAAGGCTACCAACTTCTTACCCCCATTGAGTGCAAGACAAGAATGACTTGAGGTAGGTGATGGGAAATTTCATGTCATAGTGAGAATAAAATTTTCTACAATTATTACATGACAAGGGGGGAGACAATATTATGCAATCACATTATGGAAATCATTGCCATCAAAGTGAAAGTGGGCTAATACTAGTTGGAATGCATGACACTCATCGGTACAGTGTCTGAGAGTTTGATGATATGAACAATATGGAACTTTTGCATCTTTAGAATATAGTGCTAATTTATTGATCGGTGGTAATGTTATTAGTTCTTTGTTCAAAAGCATTTGCAGTTTCCTTTCACTTTCAGGTGGTGGAAAAGGAAACTTTAATTTTTGTAACTTGTAAGGTCTCTTGTGCTTGCTAGATTCACCAGCTTCTCTAGTTGAAGGTTGAGGGAGAGGACCTAGGGAGATCCTATCACCCTTGTCATTTTTATGAATCATTAGTTGTTCTTTAGGAAGGACATTCATATCAGGATGAAGATCTAAGATAACCGTACCATCGCTGCAAGGCCTTAGATATTATTTAGGAACTCTTTTGTTGTGAGGAGGATCTTGATATCCTAAGCCTTTTGTGTTTTCATTGGTTGATATTTTCTCTAGGATTTGATGGATCTCATGTTCACTTGTTGTATCACATCATTGTTTGTTCAAGATTGTAAATCCTTTTCCATATGTTTCTTCAAGATTGATGGGAGTGGTTGTTACCTTGTTATCGTAAAATGGTTGAGTGTTTGCTTTTTTGGAGGAACTAGGTTCACCTATTGTAGGTAACTTAGGTTCAAATTTTGTTTCATGATGCAAGTAACCAAACATCTCAAGAGGTGGTATCATAGGGGTATTTGGTTGTTTCATGGATGGGTAAAATGATGCATTAGCTTCAAGGTTGTTAAGACAATCATTTAGGAACTTATTCATGTTGTCATCATCTTCTCCAATGATGTCAACATCACGAGGAGGACATGCATTAGGAGTTGAGTGAGAATGAGTGAGTTCAATGTCATTAGGATCATTTCCAAAAGCACAACTTGATACATCCATTAAGGACTTTAATGACATCTAAATCTTGGTAAATCACATATCCATGATGCAAAATTAAGATTGTAAACTATGCAACAATGTGAAATACAATTTTGATTTTAGGCAATGCACAAGATGAATTTAGGCTAGATGCAAAGCCAAGAACAATGAAATGCTTGTAACTGAAATTCTAGAAACTAAAACAGAAAGTAAATAACAACAAACATAAACTCAAAAACTGAATTCTAAATGCCATAAAATGCAATGCAAAATGTGCAAAGGAACTAATTCGCCCAGGGTGGTCAATGAGTCCCAGGGATGATTTTTTTTTTTTTTAAATCAAGATTTTTGAATTGGATTTTATGATTTTTATGTTTTTTGATCTATGTCTGAGATGCAAATGCAAAATTTCAATGATTTTCAATGAAACTAGATGCAAAAATGCAAGCTATATGAGTTTTCACTAATGCAAAACTTGAAACCCTAGAATGCAAATTGACAAGTACTAATGTTAATCCTAATGCAATGTTAATGCAAGCCAAACCTAGGATGATGATGGAATCCAAATCAAAATTATGATGCTCTATATGCAGGTTCACCAAAGTGAAAAGATAAAAATGGTTTGACTTCTTTCACTTCTAGGGTTTTGGACCTAAAAGGAAAGGGGCAATCTTCTCACTCTTCACTCAAGAACAAACCTTGAGATTTAAATGCAAAGGAGATTGAAATCTTGCAAAGGGACTGTCCTAAAGGTTGAATTAGATCTAATGAGGGGTTCACCGCCAAATTTAGACTTGGAAAAGACAATGAAATGCAAAACCCTAGTTGAATGAAAACTAACTCTAAATGATCTAGAAAGATGAACAAAATGCGATAGAAAGTTATGAAATAGAAAGTGTGCACCTGAGAGACTGAAGAGGGTAGAATGGAGATTTGGAATTCAGGAAAATTTGTTGTCATTGCTAACTGGGACTCATTTTCCAAGCTGGGCAAATTAGTCTTGCTTCTGGGAAAATGTACCAGAACCGGTTTCAGTCAAAAGGGTATTCAAATGTGTAAAAATATCTGTCATGCCTATACAGTAGGACTCGTTGGTTTCCCAAATCAACAAATCCAATGAGTCCTATAGAGTGGCCAATTTCTAATGCTTGGACTCAAAGATGGATTTGGCCAACTAACAAGATTCAGTCAAAGACTGAAATCTCCTACCCTTTTGGCTCTACAAGACCAAGGTGGGTCTACCTTCACAATGCCTAAAGACTTACTTCAATTATGCACAAACATTACATTTTATAGTAGATAATTCCCATTTAAAATATACCAAGGAAAGTAATGACAACTTCAAATCTGGCTATATTTTTGGTATCTCAACACTCACTCAATAATTGGGAAGCAAAACTCAACACCAAAACTAAACCCAATAAAAGAAATTAAAATGATTTTGATTTAATAATTTATTTCTGACAATGCATTTAGTTGAATGACAAATCAGTGCCTAATTCTAGGCCATGGAGTCAAATATATAATCATAAAGAGAAACCATTAGCAAATCAACTTCAACCAATGGATTTAAACTGCTAATTCCTTACACTAACATATCCATTCTTGTTGTCATTTAAATTCTTCTTACAGATCCACCTTACACATAAAATCACAATTATTTTCTCAAAGTAATTTAACTATTTATTTAAAATAGAACCATGAACAAACAACACAATCTCACAGAAATTGAGATGAAAAATTCAAACACACTTTGTATATTGAATTCATATGATTAAAGGTATACGAATCTGGAGACAATTTGATGGCATTCATGCTTTTCCTGCACATACTGATTGATATTTACTCATGAAATCGAAGCATTACAATTGCATATTATGTCTATGACTCAAATTTAACACTTCTTTATCTACCTAGCCCCATACATCAAATTCAGAACCCCCATAAATGAGAACGAAAGAGAAGATATAGAAGGAAGAAGATCCCTAAAATTAATCCATTGAGGACACTTGGATCCTTCATCTCCCGTTAATCAATAACTGCCTTCTCTTTCTTTATTTTCTGCCTCTGTATTTTGCTTGCATTCATCTTGATTTTGCAACAGAAAATTGCCCCTCTTTATGAACAATCTACACCTCCATTTTACCCTACAATGAAAAACGTTCTCTTTCTTTGTAAAAATCTTTTAACGCTCCCTTTGTTCCTCTGCAGCTGAAAATATTTTTCTCTCCCATACATTTACCTTTTTATTCCTAGCACAAAAAGACTTTCAAATATTACTACACCAAATCATAGAAGCATTTAACCTGTGCACACCATTTTGCATATATTACTTGAAAGCCCAACAACCTTTATTTACTTCACTCTCTATTTAAAGCTTGCCTTTAGATAGTGAAAGTATTTATGTCATTCAGTGGACACCAAATTTCATTTTCCTCGTGCTTTTACACTTTTCACCATACATTTAAAATATTTTCCTCTAAAAAATGAAAGCCCTAAATCATTTTATGGGGCAATATTTTTTACTCGCCATCAAAATACTTGCATATTCCAAAAAAAAAAAAAATAAATTTTTTAAACGGAAGGGGCATTTAAATAATATATCATTGGGCAATCAAAAATTTATCCACACCTTCCAATTAATTCATGGGCCCACTTTGACTAAACTCCAACATATCACTCATCGCTGAAGAAGTGGGAGAATTGAAACAATTTACGGCGATGGGCGATGGGAAGCACACACCATCGCTCCATTGTAGAAGTCTCACAAGAATTTTCAGGTTTTCAGTGACGGGCGATGGAAAACAGAGAACCCCCAATTACCCCAGATTTACAATAGCAGGTCCCCCATAGTCATGGCGGCATGAGCAAGGTCTGTAGTGGTCCGTGCATCTGAATCTTCCATTGAAGCTAAGAGTGTTTCCTCAGCAAGCGTAAGTTGTCCCTACTCTTAGAGGCATATGCTCGATTAAGCATCTAAGAAGTATCTTGCCCATGCGTAAACATTTCCTCAGCAATACCCATACGACCCTTGTCTCAGCTATCATGATGGTTTTCATTTGCAACGAAAAATATTTATTGGATTATGCACCAGCATTTTACAATATAATGCTCGAGCTTTCTCAGAATGCACTGACTCATTCTTTGAATCGTCCCTCTTCTCAATCGAACAACTGCAAACAAAAAATTTCCTCAAACAATTTTGATACATTTTCATCGCAGTGCAAACTGCCCCTTCTCCCAGCGTGACCCTTCACAGGGCAGCACGTTTAGAGGGCGCCATTGTTCTGCCTCTCATTCCAGCATGTTTTTATACATCCGTTCCACCCTTCCAGCCACCTATTCGATGAATAACATCTCTAATTCCATCCATAGTTGGATTAGCCACACCATAAACTAGAAACACAAGAGCTTCTCTAAAATTGGGAGCACCCTCAACTCTCTCAGGCAAAGACATGTTTTGGCAACCAGGGCAATGATTGGTTTTGAGAACAGTTTGCCTTCCAAGGACCTCTCAATACATGCGCGGTGGCTGCATCATCAACAACAAAAACACTTCTTTATCCCCTACTCCAGCACTCCTCCTAACAGCCAGGAGCCACCTTAAGATATATGACTCATTTTTTACTTTCTCCTATGTCTGCAAAGAGCTATGAAACAATTCCCATTCCCCAATGAAGTATCAACACAAAATTCTTTGCATCTGATTTCTTTTGTGCGACTTGTAATTACTTCCTCTCGGGCTTGAGCTGCGGCCACAAGATGTAAATGGGCATCCACATAATGTGGAAACCAAAACAGTGCTATCCTGCCAAAAGAAATTTGCTCTCATATTATGATGCAGCCCCTAAACAACATATCAAGATTAAATAGTGTTATGGCTTTGTCTCATGGTGACTCTAGTGCAACACCACCTTCATTCAAGTCAATAGAAGAATTCCCATGCCATTAGCATTTGAAATTCACTTATAATGTTCATATTTTAGGTCATCCAAATCTCAACAACACCATAAGAATAATGAGCATCTCCACACTGCATCAACTTTGGAGCAACAAAGTGTGGTAAACCTAAGGCAACTCCTGTTGTATATACCTTATGTTTAGTAGTGGCCTTGATTCTCTCCAAGCTTCCCAATGGTGTTTCCACAGAAACCCCATTTACCATATCAAGGTTGACAACAATGTCCGATGTGCATTCCAATCTTTTTATACTTTTCACTTCCACATTGGCATAGTCCACCTTGGGAATTTTTTCCAACTAATTACCATGCCATTAACTCCTGCATTCACTCTGATGCCATATCCAACCATTATGTCTTCCTTTTTACCATTGCAACACCTACAACGTTGTAACTGTGTAAGGCATGTCGGGTCCCCATGTGAGTCCGGCCTAAAAAATATTTGTTTTCAAACAAGTTTCATCCTTAATTAACCTGATACTGCTTCTGAATGCATATGAGGTGAAAAAGGTTGTCATTAAAATTTTCTTTCTCACATCTGCATAGTGATTAAAACTGACCAGGTGGGCTCTGGAATCACCTTGGAAAACTAGTCAAATGACCTCGTGAAGCTATGAAAATTCATATGATGCAGACATTTGAATCAAAAACTCAGTGCAACAAACGGTTTGGAAAAAGAGATTTTGAGGTACAAAATATTCAATGTCAAAGTTGCTCAGTCGGACTTTTTTGCAACTGCACTGCACCTATTCAAAACCAATTAAGGCTCACCAAGTTACCATTGCGAAAAAATATCAAACCACCTTTTGGGAAGCCACCACTGGAAACATTAGGTCATTTAGGTCTGCTGAGTATGTGTGCGAGAGGGATTTCATTCAATCAACATTCATCACAAGATATTAATGGTCAAATTTGACCACCTTGAAAAGTTTCAGAAATGCAAATGTAAAAGAAAAACAAACTGCATTTGCTTTTGATCTCAAAAAAATAGAAAATCAGACCATGAGGCTTTGAAACTGGACTAGGGAACATATGAATGTGGGGAGAATGTAGGGCACCAATCCTTTCATCATAACGATCATCCAACTGTGAAATATCAGCTCAAACAGGAGGCCACTTCGCAGGACAAACAACAAAACAGTCCCAGAACCCTCTAGCTTTGTGTTTCAAAAACCCTGTCAAAACTCACCATGGGAAGATGAAACTTGACATAAATGTTCACATATGTCAACTGAATATTTCCACCAAGGGGTTTGGCATGAAAATCAACTCGCCCTGAATTATGACCCTCCAAAGTAGGTCACTTGGGTAGATTTTTTAGGGGCACATCTAAGTGTGCAAATCAATTTTTTTCATCATGGGCACTCAAAATTTGAAATTTTTGAAGGTGCCACCAAGACTCATTTGCCACTTGTGGCGAATTAGTCCACTTCTGCTTTTCTAGAAGTTTGGGACCTGATTATGTTCCTCTCGGTTTGCTCTGCTCTTTTTGACTAATTTTTAGATTTGAAACTATAAATTGCCACCTATAGGTCTTCTCCAATTTCCTCCAAGGGTTGATGACAACCTTGACAACTTTGATCACTGGAAAACTTTCTTCTAATCTTGCTCCTCGTGAAATCTACAACCTAAACCTACAAATCACACACAAAGGAGAAGGAAAATGTTGTTGGGTTAGTGGATAGGGGTTTGCCTTGTTCATAATTAAACCTTGAAATGAAAGCAAATAAGAACGGATAATGATGAATGAACAGAAGATAATGTTGCAACTCACCAAACCCTAGCAATAAGGTGCTGCAAATATGCTTGAAATGGCTGCAATGGATGTGGTTCTTGACTCTTACTTGAATGATGTTGATCTTTCTTGAAACACTTGCTTGAATCATAAACTCTATACCGCAATTGTTAGCACAATAACAAACATGATAAATGAAATCCTTAACATGATGATTGGCACTTGAATGTTGCTCCAAAATGCTTGATAATTTTCCCTTGAATGCTCTAATGCTCTTGTGAACTCTCTTGAATGCTAGGTAGATTGCTAGGTGTGAATATGAGTGAAAGAACCTTGTATTTATACTCAATTATGCAAGAATTCTTGAAATTACAACACTACAAGCCAACATCAGATCTAGGAGAATAAAATCCCGTCAAAAATTTGGATTAAATTTGAATTTTGGCCACACGGGACTCATTTGCCCAAGGTGGTGAATCAGTCCCATCAGACATAATGTATGGGACCAAAAATGAAAAGTGTTTAGAAATGTGTGAAAATCGGCTTGGGGCCAAAAGATCCAGGTGGGACCCATTACCCAAGGTGGCGAATGAGTCCTAGATCCCTAAATCTGGGCCACACAAGCCAAAAACACCTGAATTATGATTGGTATCAAAATTATCCTCGAAAAGATGCAATAAATGAGGCTTGTGGATGCAAAATAGGGCCAATTAAAGCATAAAGAAGCCCAATTATTAATGACAAGCCTAGAGAAGTGTGAAAGTGTGTTACAAAACTTCACAACACTCCAAATAAGGCAAGATTAAAGTTAGTTTTGATTAAAATTATGTTTATTATGCTTAGCTATTTGATAAAACCCTAGAAAAGTGTGAAAGTGAGTTAGAACACTTCACAACACTTTAGCAAGGCACCATTAAAATCGATTAGTTCGACTCCCTTTCTATTTGGAATCAAGATTGAGGCAAATTGTGCTACACCTTTGGTCAATGCTACCTTGTTTTGATAATGTTTTGGCAATCTCATCTATTTGACTCATACCCAACATGGCATTTCAAATGTAGTAGGCATGCTTTTGAGATTTATGCATAAGCCTTATGAGTTGCATTGGAAATAAGCTAAGGAGATCTTTCACTATCTTCAAGGTACTCTTGGATATGGGATTCACTACATATATGGTATATAGGTTGACTTGGTTGGATACACAAATTTTGATTGGGATTATGATACTCAAAATCACAAGTCCACTTCAAGTTACAGTTTCTCACTAGGATTTGGTCCTATCAGTTGGTCTAAAAAGAAGAAAATTACTATTGCATTATCATCCACAAAGGTAGAGTATAAGAGAGTTTTTAATGCATCTACTGAGGCTCATTTGATTTAGGGCATCCTCATTGAGTTCGACATTTCCTTTAGGTAGCACACAATCATCTATTGTGACAACCAAAGCACCATCTAGATATACAAGACTTTATTCCAACATCAACAAACCAAGCACATAGAGATTCGTATGCATTATACTTGAGAGCTCATTCATAGTCAGATCATTGACTTAGTATTTTACCAGTCTTCAGAGTAGGTTGTTGATATTTTCACCAAAACTTTTACTGAGAGAAAGTTCATTCATCTACAATTTATTCTTGGGGTGTGGTCTACTTCAATAGCAACACAATATTTGGGTGGGCTTTCTATTCCTCTTCATCTCTCTTTTGGGGGGAGATTTTTCCCATTGGTGTTTTTCCCTTTCTCCACTTTATGAGAGATTGCATTATATTTGGGCACCTCAGATTAGGCCTAGTTGTCCTCAGGCCCAATTTCATTGTAAGCTATTCTTAAGGGGGGTATTAGTGTATATATGCATTATAACACATGTTTTTACACATGGTGTTAAGCCTGGTTAGGTGTCTTAGTTAGAGCTAGTTAACTCACTATCTCTTGCAAGTTTAGAGGAAGTTTACTCACCACCACTCTTTGTCAGTGGGATTTGATTACCTAGTCTTCTCCACTAATTGAGCTAGAAATTTCTTCTCTCCTTGCTATATGTAATCCTCTATTTGGCAAGTAATTTATCATGTCAGACTTATCCAATTTTGTGATTCTTTCATTTTTCTTTGCATTGTTCATTTTTTAATCTTGTAGAAGCGTTTGATTGTTTATTGTATGTGGCTCGACCAATACCTACATTATCCTAGAAGATCTCAGTTCTCACAGTAAGTAAAATATTTGAAGTGGGGAATAGAGGTTTTAACACCACATATTAAAATAATTTTTGATGGTGTAAACTAAGATGTCTTCTATATGGAGTGGACTACTACTATTGTTATCCCTCTCTTTAAAAGTAGAGTTGTCAATCATTCATCAAACTACAAGATGATTATGGTCAATCTTCTTCTTGGAAAATTTTTTGGGAGTATGATAGAAAAATAAGGAAAAGGGAAAAAGGGTAGGTAGGTTTTAGGCCAAGGTACTCCAATATTGAACACTACATGCCCCCTTAGATAATTGATCAAAAAATATGAGACACATATGAAAAATAATCTTTATGTTGCTTTGTTGATTTTAAGAAAGAATTTGACACGGTGCTTGAAAACATATGGGACACCTTGGGGAAATAGGTTTTTTATTTCTTTTTTGATTTTAAGATAACATTTGACATGATTCCTAAAGACAATATTTGGAATATGGAGGAACTCAATGCCTAAGAGGAGTATAAAGTAGTAGTTCATAATTGTATAAGAAATTTTAGGCAAAAATAAAAACAAGAGGAAGAATGTTAGAATTCTTTGGAAGTAGTATTGGCGTCAAGCAAGGTTTCCCACTATCCTCCACTTTTTTTGGGTTATATGTTGATAAAATACAATATTTTTTAATAAATCTAAAGAGGGGGCTTCATTTTTTGGGGTATGTAGAAAAGTTACTCTTGTATATGGATAAGCTCTTCCCAATTGAATTTAAACAACTCATAGTTTGAGAAATCACCTAGAAGAACATTAGATCTCTTTCACTAGGAGATTGGGATACAAGCGAACATTAGCAAAATAAAATTCAAGATCTTTTCACCAAGAAAAAAAGAAAGAAACAACTTAGCTTCCTTTTTATGAGAGTCCACTAGAAACAATAGAAGAATACAAGTACCTCAAACTTGAATTCCACAACAAGCTCGGTTGGGAGATATGTAGGACATAGAGAATATGTGGGGCTAGAAATATTTAATATTTCTACAAAATAGATGCAAAAGTGTTGAATTATATGACTGAAAAAATAAAGATTTAGCCTTTTTAGCTTGCTTGTTTCGCCTATAATCTTTTACAAGTCATGTGAAGTCTAGGGCAATCATATGCTAGTTCACAAATGGAAACAAATAGAAAGAACCTAAACGTATTTAATTATAAGAAACCTCAAAATAACTTCAATTCCATATAAGATTCTTTTAGTTGATACAAACACTTTTTTATTGGAAGCTTCGACAATAGATTAGACACTAAGTTATCTAAAAAAGGTTCAAAATGTGGAGAACCATTGTTGGCCCATAATGATGATGGAGGAGGACCTAAGTCAAAGGAAGAACATGTGGATGAAAAATAACAAGTGGATGAGTAATAAATGGGACATTGCAAGAATGCCCGAACTATAATGAGGAAATAAAAAATAGTGAGAGAAATTTTTAAAAGTGTCATGTGGACCAAATAAATCGGTCAAAAGAAAACATTCTACATTAGATCTAGTGTAAGTCCACATGAGAGTATGATGAAAAGGCCTACATGGTAACTGAAAGTACTGGGAAAGTGAATATTTTAATTGCCTAGTAGAAGACTAGGTCACATCATTTTCGATGAGAGACCAACAGGTGGACAATAGCTAAAAAAGAGTGGGAAATGAGGACATACCTATTTTGCAACAAGTGAATGGTGGAGGCAAAATGGTACTATATAATAGAGTGCACAACTTACAATGACATTTGTATTAATTACAAAATGAATAACAATCTAATTGCTTTATTTGAAGAAATGAAGCTAGACAAAATCATAAACCTTTTGATCAAAGATCGATAATAAAAAATCCAACCTTACAAATTTCATAAAACTTCTAAAATTACTCTACATATGATCATTTTAACTTTTATATTCTATTATTACTACTCTTAATCCTATAAAATACTTGATCTCATCAAAACTATCAAAAAGCATGCATTCTTCATTGTTTCAATCAAAAGTTCATTATTACACACGTCAAATGCTGCTTATACGGAGTTATGTCTATCCAACTTGCTCGATGGAGTTCTCAGAAAATTAATATTTAATTCCCTAAAATACACGACACCTTTAAATTTGTATGAATGATTAATCGGGTAAGAAGTTTATACAGCTTCCTTTCATGGTTATCTTAATCCAGGCATTCTTTGAAAGTCCAAATACCAGCCCAATCAGAGCCCCTGAACATTCAAAATATTCCTGAGTTAAAAATGGAACTCTCTCGTATTTAGAAACGGGAATTCTTGAAGCCAAGAGCAAACGTGCTTTGATCCATCTGTTTCCCCATCTGTAATTTAACTGTAAGTGATGCCAGACTTGAATTTAGCGTCTACGTGCTGCACAATCATTAGTGAAATGGCGATGTCTTATTCAGAAGGCCAATTCTTTGTTAGAATACGTGGCATATTCACAATTGAGTGGCGGAGGACACACGGAAGAAAGAAATAAGAGAAGAATCGTGTGGAACATGTACGAGTACAACACAAGTTATAACAGACAGAGAGGCGTAGGAAACTGCCCTGCCGCAAGTAAAACGTGTGATTATTAGGCGTGAAGTCGATCAAACAATTTTCGAAAGCTTCCTGGTCAATATCGCCGTTGAATTTTAACATTGGATACGTAAAGCAATAAATTCCTCAACAAAAGATTTGTTACAGAACATCAGCTCATATTCTCTTCCTCTCATATAATTTACTTATTTTATATTGTAGAAACTGTCTTATCCTCCGCTAGGAGACGCAATGTCGGATGGATGGATGATTTAGGGAAAGTTTAAGGTTAGGGCAGTTTAGTTATAATTCAACTGACCAGAAATACTTTTTCATTCGCTCCAGCAAGGGGCACAAATTATTACGATGCGAAATTTTTGTAGAGAAAGCGACCAATTTGTAATCTACGCAGGCTACGACTTTCCATCGGGAAGGTGAAGAAAAGAAATGTGTTTGATCCTCAAAGCGGTCAGGAAGGCCGACCGATCCCTGGCTGCGTCTGAAGGTGCTGCAATGAAATTCTTTTCCCTTTTATGTCTGGTTATGGAGGTTTCGATCGGTTATTTTATTAGTTTTTTTCTTTCAATTCAGGTTGATAGTTCAAAAGTATTGATAATGGAAGCTTTCCGTCTGAAATCTTTAAAATTTCATTCAATTTTGATTGTGCTGTTAAAGCTTATGTTTGGAGCCTTCAAATTTGCATAATTTAAAGTATGCGTGTTATGATGTGCTTCATAATGCAGTATAGCCCCTTGAAGAGATCAAATTTTGAGAATTGGTGTACCTTCACCTCTGATATTTTCTCTTCGCTCTCTCCTTACTTAGTATTTGGACCAAAAATAGCTAGCTTTGTCCCAGCAATATGCAACTTTTCGAAGGCGTTCCACATGTTTGTAATTTGTAAATTTCAGGCCCTGAATTTTCATCCATTTCTTTTTAAAGATAAATATTCCTGCCATCGTTAAAATCCATAAATCACTTAAGAAATCCGTGTCCTGATAACCATTATCAAGCCAAAACCGCCGAATTTGCTCGAAAATTGCATCATTGTCAAAGTTGTTACCTTAAGTATTTAAAATTTAAAGAGATTTGCTTGTGTTTTTTTTAACTAGTTGCAGAGACGAAAGAGTTGATACAAATACCAATTTATTATTTACTGGCAAATTTAAAACATATCCCTGATACTAAGGTTTGTTTTGGCATCCAACATAGGGCATATTTACGGCGTCCAACTTGCTTGTTTAGATTATCCAGGTTTTCATGCGAATCTATTTTCTTGTTGTGCAAGTAGATCGAATGTAGCTTGGAAGGCAAATTTGCTGAGTTGCAATGTATTTTTCTTATATAAAAGATATTAAGTTTTTAGCGATGTGAGATCTGACAAAAGAGATGGCGTGGCGTGCAGCAACGCAATCAGGACATGTTGCTCAAGCAGGCGGTTTGAACCTGAATGAAGAATATGCCAAAGCTTTCAGGACGCGATCTTATGCCGAGCTCTGGCGCAAGGTGCAGAACGCCAGCGCCGACAAAGAAGAAGAGGAACAAACCGGACAGAGTTCGTCATCTCCCTTTCACTATTACGGTGTTCTGGCAGAACATATTTTGGAACCCGACGAGGAATCCATTAAAGCGATTCTCCAACGCGGACTTACTCCGGAATTATACAGTTTAGTTTCAGATTATTTTCATAACAGCGCAGAGGCTTCGAAACTGTGCGGCGCCCTTCTGAAAAACATCGAGCAGGCCAAAGTCAATTACCGCAGCATCAAGAACGTTCTGGATTGCACACCTTCTACAGGTGACTTGACGGATGAGCAGTGGCATTTCTCCATGGAAGAGCTCCAGGTGTTCATGAAAGGAGACAATCCCTTCGCCGATCCAACAGCGCACAACTTCCAGGATATTCACGACTGCTACGATTCCATGCTCAAACGCCTCCAAATACACCGGAAAAAGATCCACAGAAAGCTCAAGTTACTGAACGGATGTAAGAAATCTGCTATAGTTTTGGCGATCGCCGCTTCCGCCGCGGTTGTGGTGTGTGCAGTTGTGATCGCGTCGCATGCTTTAATTGCCATAGTGGCCGGGCCTGTGGCGTTGAGCTTTCCATCTTCCTCTTTTTCTTCCTTTTCCTGTCCCTTCCAAACGAGCCTTCTCGCACGGCACCACGCACAGCTTGACGCCGCGGTCAAGGGCACCTACATTCTTAACAGAGATTTTGACACCATCAGCCGTCTTGTCACGCGTTTGCACGACGAGGTCGAGCATGACAAGGGTATCATCAAGTTTTTCTTGCACAGGAAAGATGACCGCCACCCCCTTCAGGAGGTCATCCGACAGCTCAGACGAAACGATTCGAATTTCAACCAGCAGCTGGATGAGCTGGAGAAGCACGTCTATCTCTGCTTCATGACAATCAACAGGGCCAGAATGCTTCTTGTGCACGAAATCCAGGCTTCCAAGGCCACGTGATTCACTGTATTGCCATTTTATTTATTCGTTCATTCATTCATAACGCTTTCATTTTCGACATTATAAGATGATAGTTTATTCATAATTGTTTACATTTCGGTTGTCGGTCACATTCATGAGTTCAAAAAGAAAAAGAAAAATCATCGATCTTTTTTAAATTCATAACAAATTTTAAGCGGTTGGATATTCCAAAAACTCTTTTCCACTGCTCATGTTTGTAAATGAAATAATGTTTGAAACATGTTAATGTTCAACATGGAGTACAAATAAATATGGATGAATTTAACAATTGAATATGGTTGAAAAAGATATAAGAAATAAAGGGTCTTGAGAATTTTAAAGATTTTGAATCGGAAGAGTTTAGTAATTGTAACGGAGTAATTTGTATATTTATAATTTTTTTATTCAGATGTGTTTATATTTTGAGGTAATATTTTAATACATAAATAATGATAAATGACATGATATTCTATAAAGTTAGATTTATTTTATCAATTTTGTCATTCATTTATACATATTCATAAACATATAATGTTTGTGTGGACATGGATATTATCTAATTGGTTCACCTCTTAGTTCCTATTCATACTTGTTGGTTAAGTTTACTTAAGATTCACATAAGATCCTTATCTCTATTTGTCTCATGCCATATGATTGTGACACATGTCCTAATCTTCTGTTCATTGATCCTTTTACCTTGCCTATGTAAGCAAGATCTCATATGTACATTATGTAGTATTATTGATCTATTTCATCATTGAATCATTATTGCATCTATAATCAAGTTTTTTATTATCTTGTTACTCTCTTGTGGAAGATTGTTTTTAGTTTTATAGGTGTTCCTAGGAGCTTGCTCAAGTCTTTATGTCACTCTCACATAGTATCAAATTTCAGATTTGTAAAACCTCTTCTTAGATTTAAGCATGATTTGGGAAAGAGTTTTTGTTTAGTCCAATTTTGGGAAAAAGAGACCTCACCATTAAGTTTGGAAGGCCCAAAAAACCATATTTTTATATATGGCCCAATATAGTTTGGAGTAAAAAAAATATTATCATTTTTAAGGGTATGATTTTTTTTTAAAAAAATTATTCATACAACTAAATGGAATTTGTACAATATAGATCCATATGATCTAATACTTAGTCATATTAGTCATTGCTAGTCTACATACCAACAAAATATTATCTATGTCACCCATCAACATCAATGTATAATTCTATGTTACTATCACTAAGGTATGATTTGTGTATCATCAATAAGTATTGTCGTCAATAGTTTCTAATAAAAAATGTTTCAATTTTTGCAACTATTTAGCAATACCCAAGTAATTGCAAGTTCATGCCCCTTATTCTTCCTAGCCCACTATGTCCTATTTCTCTATGGGTGGCATGACCAGCACTAGCTCCCACATCATCACCACCATTGGCAGGAATGATGGAACCTTCACCCTTCTATTGTGGTAATAACCACCAGTATGCCTCCTTTGCCGCATTCTAGAGCCAACATGCCACATAAGTAGTTTGAAATATTTTTTCACCACTCCCAAAATTCGTTGCCAAAGCTAGCAACACCGCTAATCCAACTGTTATGGGGCCACAAATGGTCACTGTTACATTATTAATGGAGATTTTCTGGAATCCATAACTTTACCCCACTATGATTTAGATCCATAAGACTAGTAAGGAAAGAATGGACTAACATAGATTGATTACAAGGAGGGTTGGGCATGTATTGGATTTTTAAGTTATCAAGTTTGCATGCTATCGAATGAAAACCTTATAGATGGTAGGGAATATATACCCTATTTTCTAGAAACGGGTCAAGCCTTAGTTATTGAATAAGTTACAGGTCCAACAATTCTAGGATATCATATTTTTCATTTACACTTTACCACATATTTTGATGGGAAGCAACATATGTATGCATGTTTGTAGCAAGGGTAGGTGCAAGAAGTTGGTTCCACAAAATGTTCGAAAAGTGGGAGTGTTTTTCCTAATTTTCAAAATTTGTCATATAGTTAGACATAAAATAAGCACTTACACATTGAATCTTAAAAAAGTTCAGTAATATGAAATTTAGTATTTTGAGTTTAGTTTTCAAATATGTAATTTATTCTAATACCCAGATGACACGAAATAATTTTCAATACACATGTATAAAAAGCACTTTTTAAAAGACTTTTCTATGACCATACCATGCATGTGTACGAAAACCATAATTTGACATAAATAACAATATTTTTCTAATTCATTTTGGGGTAATATGTATATTATAATGAAGATTGATAAGGATATTTTTTTATAGTTTTTTTCATAATATTTTTTTATTTATCAAATTTTATTGGCTCGAATTTTTGGTTTTTAAAACCCTTGTGTATGAACACCATAACTCGACCTAAACTTATCATTTTTTGAATTTTTTTTCATTGTGTAAAGAACTGTTTATTGATTGATGCCATATAAGTTTTTTAACAAGAAAATAAAAAAATTAAAAGTTACTAAAAAAATACAAAAACCTGACATTTTAGTTTATGGACCTGTTTCCTCATAAATTAATTAAAAAATAGAAAAATAATCAAATGATAAAAAAAACTATATATTTGAAGACTAGACATTGTCATATATAATGCATTTTAGATTCATAAAACAATTTAAAAAAAAACCTCATTAGCTATATTGTCAAAGCTAGTTTTCTTCTCTTGAAATTGTGATGACCTTGAACTTGTAGGTCTAAGACTAAGTGTTGGGTTACCATGCCTTTTTTGAGCCTAAATCCAAATGAAAAACATGTCTTTTGATTTTCAAACCTTTTGGAACAAGTACCCACTTCAAAATGGGTACCTATTTTTAAAAATGAATGGGCATTTCTTTTAAAGCTGAAAAATGACACTTCCCTTGAATGTGGACCCAACTTCTTGCACTTACCTGTAAAGGATATATTAAAATGGGAGAAGACGCATTCAATGATGTACTTTGTGTTTCATCCTTTTCTTGACCAATATCCTTTCTATCTATTAGATTACACATAGTAGAATAAGGAAGGTAGTTGAGTTCACACTCGATTTTGTGATTATCAGAGAGAGGAGAGATATCATTAAATTGTTGAGATGATTGATCATTCGTCTCATTTTCATACCTTTTCATAAATTTATCCTCATGATGATGAAGTTCCTTTAACTAGTACTATTCACACTCATGCATCTAATGTGAATCATAGTTCTAAGGATAATTTTGGTCATTAGAAATATCATGTTCTTGAAACTTGTGCTGATTCTCCATCTCCTCCACTTCCTACTTCTTTAGATTTCAGTATTTCCATGGCTTAAGATACTTCAGTTAAAAGAGATGATCATATTCATTCATATTCAACCTTTTTGAATGAGTACTTGATTGTTATTCCAAATTTTCTTTGTGAGTCTCATATTATAAATTTGGAGGACATGTTTGAGGATATCTACTTCCTCTTTGATGACAGTTAGAGCACAACTATTATCACATCATCATTGTCTTTAGATATTGGTGTTCATGAGTTTCCATATGGTCTTGATTTTTCATCTTTTTTTATTAGGATAGAACATTATTTTGTTGTGGAATACTCTAGAATGGAGACATGTTTGAGTAGTTTTCAAAGACATACATCATGATAATTCTTCCCTCATTTCTCTTCTTGGAGTTGGATTTTCTTATACATGGACCATTGGACTTATCTTTTCCAATGGGATGGATATTGTTTTCCAATATTGGACACTTTTCAACATTCATGTTTGTGCATTCACCATTATGGGGGGATCTATAGTCTCACTATTTCTATTCTATCGAGGGTATATCTATTATATAGTTATGATGCATGTATCCCTTCAGTAGCTATGTTGATTCATTCCTTCCATCACTTGTACATGGTTTTTTTCTCTTATTCTCTCTTTTGGAGATAGGTTTTATTTTAACAAGTATTTCTTTGTGACTAGAGCTATTTGTGAGAGATATTTTGCATCTGGGTACCTAACATAGCATATTAGCCAAGACCTACCATCTATGCATCTTTGCATCCTTGCATTTATTTGTTCCACTTTAAGTTGCACTTAAAGGTGGATTGGTGTAAACATTGATATTGCCTAACTAGTTTCTCTCATAGGTCCTATTCACACTTGTTAGTTAAGTTTACTTAGGATTCACTTAGGATCATGATCTCTTATTTTCCCATATAATACAATTGTGACACATTTGAATAATCTTATGTTCACTTATCCTCTCACCTTTGTTATATAATCAATGTCTCATATGTACAGTATGTAGTATCATTGATCCATTTGATTATTATATCATTATTATATTCATAATCAAAGAATATATTTTCTTTCTAATTTATTTTGAAGGTAATTTTTAGTTTTGTATTGATCCTAGGATCTTGAGTCCTTGTGTGAATCTTACATATAGTTCTACTATATCCATTTGCATACACTCTTATGCATTTGTCTTTGTAGTGTAGGAAAATGCATACCCTTGTGTTTTCACACTTTTTTGGGCCCGCCTTGATTTATTTATCCCTGTGTATGTCTTAATTGGTCCTATTTTTCATCTACAAGCCTAATAAATTACATCGTTTTATGGGTAATCCTAACAAACATCAAAAGATAAATGATAATTTAATAGTTTTTTATTAGAGTCCCTAATTTTTGGGTTGGGACTAAGATGCCACCTAGGGCATCTTTGTCCCCCAAAGGTCTTGGTACCCTGATTTCAAGTGTGCCTTAATGGGACCCTTTTTGGAGTTTGTGCCCCAAGTTTTCAAGACTTGGGACTAAGACACCACCTAGGGCGTCTTAATCCCCCTCAAGCTTTTTTTGGGATTTAATTTAAAATCTTGGTAGAATTTGGCCTCCTTTAATTAATGATTTCATATGTCGGCTTGTTGTGGTGTAATTTCGAGATATTAAGCATAGATAAGTATAAATACAAGGTTCATTCATTCATTTTAATGTAAGAATTTTGTGAGAGCATTCCTAATAGCATAATTGAGTTCACAAGAGCATTCAAGAGAAATTATTCTAGCATTTGGATCCATCATCAAGATTCAAGCATCATTCCAAGGATATCATTGCATCATGTTTGTTATTGTCTAACAATTGTGATGTAGGGTTTATGATTCAAACAAGTATTTCATGCAAGATCTATATCATTCAAGAAGGAGTCAAGAACCACATCCATTGTAGCCATTTCAATCATATTTATAGACTGAACATAACAAGGGTTTGGTGAGCTACAACATATTGTTTTGTTCATTCATCATTTCCCTCCATTATTCCATTATATTTTCAAGGTTTAATTACCGACAAGGGGTTTGACCAAGGCAAGCCCCCATTGACTAACAATCAACAAGTTTTTCCTCTCTTGCATTTTTGTGTTTGCAGATTTAGGTTGAAGACTTGAAGATCATTTGAAGTGAAAAGTTGCAAAGAAAAGTTGTCATCTTCATGGAAACTCACCTACATGCCAGATTTGGAAGTTTCAGGACCTGAGATCCGAAAAGAGGGAAGTGCAAACCTTGAGCCTCAATACAACATTTAGAGATTTTAAAAAATCTACATGGGACTAAGTCCCCACATAGGGAATCTTAGTCCTCCCGAAGGTATTTTTCAAAGATTATTTGAGATCTAGTTTCGACATCCAAAGATCTCACATTTGCCCCAAAAATAAGCAATGGGATTAAGACAACAGTAAGGGCGTCTTAGTCCTCCCTAGCACTTTTTGACAGCTTCTTTGCATTTCCAGAATCCTTATCACATTTCTAGACTTCTTAGGTATATATACCCTAACTTTTTGTTACTTAATTTCATCATTTACATCCTTCATTTAGCTTGCATTACTAGGTACTGTGAATTGAATTTCAAAGTGTCTTTTCCAAGATTTTTCTTTGTCGTGAACCCTTTAAAGCCTAAAAGAACCCCTCCTAGGTACTTCCCTACTGAGAATTGACTCACCCTTTAGGTTGATAGTCAATCCAATTTGGGATCCTAGGACATTATTGAATGACCTAAGGAGAATAGTGGTGTTCTATGACCTAGGTTATAAAGAACCACATTTTCCTATGATTCATTTTGGTGAACTCGGTCCCTTTTTGAGCATTCATTTTCTGATTTGGAGTCCATAAAAGTCTTAGATCTAGGTTGCATTCATTCTTGCATTACATATTGTATTAGTGAAAGTGCATCTAGGGTTTCTCATATTTGCATAATTGAAAGTGCATATAAGTTGCATTTTTTCTTTCTTGCATTATCTTATCTCATTGAAAAATTGAAAAGTGCATTGTTAATCATCCTAATTTCATTTAGAAACATTGTTATTGCATTCAAAATTGAAAAATTGCATTCAAATTTGCATCCAATTGCTTGTCATTACTCACCTTTTATTGCATTCATTTACATAGTTTTTTGTTTCGGGTATGTGTAGGATCATGATGGGCCAAAAAGTGGCGATATGTAAGTGATATGATGGCCCATATGGCTAGCGACTTTTTTTTAATCAAAAATTGATGAAACGAAAAAGGGTTTTTAAAGGAGATTCTTAGCTTTCCACCAATATAAATTATTCTTTACTTTGAATTTAATAAATAATTATTATTCATTTTCTATTTGAATTACGACTAAATTCCTGATTGATAAGATGATTGAAAAACATCTATAGCTTTCAAAGGGTATCACATTTTTTGAATTTGATACATGTGTCACATTCTATGATTCACATACTATAGGATTAAAAAAAAAAGAATTGAATTTCATGAAGTTTTGACCAAGTTAAGGTGGTCAGACATACGAGTTTTTATATTTTTTAAAAGTTGTAATAAAATAATAATAATTAATTATTTACTTGGAAAAAAATTACAAAAAACTATGCATCACATTGGGACATGATTTTTCTACTTATATATAAAATATTATAAAAAAATATTATCATTTTATTGTGGTTAGGGTGGTCAGATAGACACCTACTTCTTATTTTTTCCCTGAAATTTAAGTACTACTGCATTGAAATTTCAAATTTTCACCAAATAGATTTTTTTTAAATTAAAATAAAACTAGTAGTTTAGAAACTACATTCAATTTGCAGCAAATTCTATTCTTACATATTTTTGAAATAATATAGTTAACTTATTCAAATTTTTACGTCAAGTTGCTTAACTTTGATTTTTCTAAATTTATTTCCACTTAAGGGCCAGTTTTTCCATGATGATCTTGCACATGCTCTTTCCAAACATCAGGTCCCTAGGTAGGCAACCTCGGAACATTGTAAACAACCCAGAATCTACGATTTTTCTAAATAAAACCTCTGCTAGGACTAACACACCCTTCCTGACATTTTAGTCCCTTTGTGGGTTTCTGGTTCAGAACTCTATTTGTGTTGTTTGTTTTTTGTTTCACTTTTTGGAACTTCAAAATCTCACCAGTAGGACCAAGACTCCCTTATTGGCGTCTTAGTCCTTGTTGACTTTGCAATTTTCAGGATTTCAAACTGCTTTTCTATGCTTCTATTTGTTGCCTTCAGTTTTCTATTTCAGTTTGCAGAATTGTTGCTATTCTAATTTATTTCATTTCAAGTGTATTTGTTTTATCTTGCATCATGGATATGTGCTTTGGAAAGCTTTGGATGTCCTTAAAAATATTTAGTAGACATGTCAAGTTGTGCTTTCAGAAATTACCCTAATGAAATTGAACTTAGTCATGTTCACACAACTCCTAATACATGTCCTCCTTGTGATGTTGACATCATTGGAGAAGATGATGACAAAATGAATATGTTCCTAAACGATTGTCTTAATAACCTTGAAGCTAATGCATCCTTTTATCCATCATTGAAACAACTAAATCCCCCTACAATACCACCTCTTGAGATGTTTGGTTACTTACATCCTGAAACTGAAACAAAAGTTGAACCTAAGTTCCCTACAATATGTGAACCTAGCTCTTCTAAACAAGAAAATACTCAACCATTCTATGATAATAAAGTAAAAAACACTTCAATCAATATAGAAGAAAATATGGAAAAGGATTTGCAATCTTGAGTAAACAAGGATGTGATACAAAAAGTGAACATGAAATTCATCAACTCCTAGAGAAAATACCAACCAATGAGAACACAAAAGGGTTAGGGTATCAAGATCCCTCTCACAACACAAGAATTCCTAAAGAATACCTAAGGCTTCTTAGTGATGGCACAGTGATCTTTGACTCTCCCCCTAATATGAATGTCCTTCTTCCTAAAGAACAATCAATGATTCATAACAATGATGAGTGAATTGTTTAGTTTTCTGGATTGAAACTATGTGCATTTTTTGTGAATCGACGTTTTAGATCAAACTCCATGATCCATCCTTAACATAATGCATGCAACTAGAGAGAAGAGAAAAAATAGGATGAGATAGCAGACTTAGAAGGTTAAATAGGTGAGGGGAATGAGAGGGTTAGAAGATAAAAATAGACCCAAAACATAAACACCTAAATACCTAAATAATATTTATGTTTTGGGTCTATTTTTGTCTTCTAACCCTCTCATTCCCCTCACCTATTTAACCTTCTAAGTCTGCTATCTCATCCAATTTTTTCTCTTCTCTCTAGTTGCATGCATTATCCTGAGGATGGATCATGGAGTTTGATCTGAAATGTCGATTCACAAAAAATGCACACAATTTCAATCCAGAAAACTAAACAATTCATGATCAAGGACTGTGGAAACTTGATGTTGTTAATGATGAGGATGATAGGATAACCTTAGGTCCTCTTCCTCAACCTTCAACTAGAGAAGTTGGTGAATCTAGAAAGCGTAAGAGGCCTTACAAGTTACAAAAACTAAAGTTTACTTGTCTTCCACCTGAAAGTGGAAGGAAATTACAATTTCTTTTGAACAAAGAACTAATAACATTATCACCAATGGGTATGTGTAGGATCATCATGGAAAAAATAGGCCCTTAAGTGGAAAAAAATTCAGAAAAACTAGAGTTAGGCAACTTGATATAAAAATTTGAATAAGTTATCTATATTATTTCAAAAATATGTAAGAATATAATTTGTGAAAAATTGAATTTAGTTTCTAAATTACTAGGTTTATTTACAAAAAAATAAAATCTATTTGGTGAAATTTTGAAATTTCAATATAGTAGTACTTAAATTTCAGGGAAAAAATAAGAAGTAGGTGTCTGTCTGAGCACCCTAACCACATTAAAATGATAATATATTTTTATAATATTTTAGATATAAGTAGACGACTCATTTCCTAATGTGATGTGTATTTTTTTGTAATTTTTTTCCAAGTAAATAATTAATTATAAATTGTTTATGAAAAATTTTAAAAAATATAAAGACTCGTATGTCTGACCACCTTAACTTGGTCAAAACTTCATCAAATTCATTTTTTTATTTTTTTATCTTATAGTATGTGAAGCATAGAATGTGACACATATTTTGGATTTAAAAAGTATGATATTGTTTGAAAGCTATAGATGTTTTTTAATCAGCCTAAAAATTAGGACTTTAGTCATAATTCAATAGAAAATAAATAATAATTATTTATTAAATTCAAAGTAAAGCGTAATTTATATTGGTGGAAAGCTGAGAACCTCCTTTAAAAACCTTTTTTGTTTCATCAATTTTGGGTAAAAAAAAAGTCATCAGCCACATACCCATCATATTGCCACTTTTTGGCCCATTATGATCCTACACATACCCCAATAAAAGAAAGACTATTTCTATATCCTAAAGATGCAAAATTTCCACAATGTTGATACCAATGAACTCTCAGACACAACACTCATACAACACCAATGAGTGTTGTGCATTCAAGTTAGTATTACAAAGCTTTCACTTTGATGAAAATGATTTCTATGCAGTGATTGCTTAGCCTATTCCCTTTGTCATGTAATAGTTGTAGAACATTATATTCTCACTATTACATGATATTTCTCATGACCTACCTTGAATCATTCTTGTCTTGCACTCAGTGGGGGAAAGAAGTAGATAGCCCTGTCCTAGTAATTCATTTTTTGTTGTCCCTTAGGTTCGTTGTCTACCTTCCGCTTATAAAAACTGAGATTGGGAGGTGGATGACCTACTCTAGGTTGACTCACTTGTGCTTTACTAATCTCTCTACTTTCCTTTTTGCTTTCTTTTTGTGTGATTGCATGTGTGTATTATGATCCCCCATATTTTTTGATGTTTTCTCTCTATGTGCATTCCTCTATTTATACCTTCATTCTTCTATATGTCATAAGCTTTTTCCTTTTTCATTATCATTTCTTTTCATTGCATTTTTTTGTGTTTACCTTTTGGGGATGACGCAAGGCATCGAGACACCCTATGTCTCTTCAATGTTGAGCCAAAAGATTTTTCATTATCTTTTCATTCCATTTTGTCTTGTGTTTTCCTTTTGGGGTCGAGACACCCTATGTCTCTTCCATGTTGACCCAAAATATTTTTCTTTGGTTTTGCTATCTTTGTGTCATTCTTCTAGTTTTGCGTATTTGGGGAATGATGACAGTTATGAGCTCTCTATTATCATTTTAAAGAAAAGAAAAATACTGACATCAAATCCATAGATCCCTTATGTGTTTCTAGGGGGCAACCCTCTTTTCTCTTCTCACTTTTCATTTTTTTCTACTTTATAGTAATTAATCACAACATGGTGTATATCAATTCCTTTAAAGTGGGGGCATACATTGGAATGATTTCGTTTGCATTTTCATGTTCCTTGATGTGGTTTTCTTACTTCATGTGATGTGTTTTTCTCTTTGTGGTGACATTGGGAGTAAAGTCCTTCAAGAGCTTGATATATCTTAGCATATTGCATTCCTCTATAGTGGCAATGCGGCACACTGCATTCCCTAAGTTGTGAATCTTTTATCCTTTGATTGGTCCTCGCTTGGAGACATTAGGAACAATGTCCCCTAAGATTAATACCTTACATGAACTAATAAAAATCCCTTCAAACATCCCTCTCTCTTATTCGTTGCATTTTCATTTGTACCTTATTAAATTCATGGAGGTATAACTTTGATATGGTCCCCTAGGGCTCACCTAGTGAACAACTAGCTTCACTAGCCCTTGTGAGCATATTTTTTCTTTGTACCCTATTAAAGTCATGGAGGTATGGATTTGATATGGTCCCTTGGGGCTCACCTAGTGAAAAAATAGCATCACTAGCCCTTGTGAGAAAGCATTTTTTTCCTTATCATAGTCATGGGGGTATAATTTTGATATGGACCTCTTAGGGCTCACCTAGTGAACAACTAGCTTCATTAGCCCTTGTGAGCATACACTTTTGTTTGCATAGTGGAAAGTGTGTTCAACTTGTAATTTGTTTTGGATAAACATCCTAGACTCAGTCCACAACATATTGGATGGTCAATCGAAGCTTGATCCATTGCATTTTTCCTTTTTCCTTTTTCCTTTTTTTGATCTTTGATGGTGTATGTTTGTGATCTGGTTATGGATTCATATATCATCTACAAGTGTGTTCCTTTGTGCATATTTTTGTTTTCCATAAGATCTTGATCCTGGGGGCTTGGCCACCTTCTTGGTTATTTTCATCCTATCTTACTAACATTCGTACATTTGAACCCCTCTTGATTGTGTGGCTGGCTACTTTAGTGTGATTTTGAAGCAAGTTCATTCTCTCACTAAAGTGGGGGCTAAATGTACTGTAGGGAAATGCATACCCTTGCATTTTCACTCTTGTTTGGGCCCACCTTGCTTTATTTATCCCTATGTATTTCTTAATTGGTACTATTTTGTATCCACAGGCCTAATAAGTTACATCTTTTTATGGCTAATCCCGAAAAACATCAAAAGATAAATGATAATTTAATAATTTTTTCTGAGTGTCCCTAATTTTTGGGTCGAGAATAAGATGCCACCTAGGGTATCTTTGTCACCCAAAATTCTTGGGACCCTAATTTTAAATGTGCCTTAATGGGCCCCTTTTTGGAGTATGTGCCCCAAGTTTTCAGGACTTGGGACTAACACGCAACCTAGGGCACATCTTAGTCCCCCTCAAGCTTTTTTCAGGATTTAATTTCAAATCTTGGTGGGATTTGGCCTCCTTTAATTAATGATTTCATATTTCAGGTTGTATAATTTCAGGACATTAAGCATAGATAAGTATAAATACAAGGTTCATTCATTCATTTTAATGTAATCATTTTGTGAGAGAATTCCTAATAGCATAATTGAGTTCACAAGAGAATTCAAGAGAAATTCTTCAAGCATTTGGAGCTATCATCAAGATTCAAGCATCATATCAAGGATATCATTTCATCATGTTTGTTATTGTTCTAAAAATTATGATGTAGGGTTTATGATTCAAGCAAGTGTTTTATGCAAGATCTATATCATTCAAGGAGTCAAGAACCACATCCATTACAACCATTTCAAGAATATTTGTAGACTTCATAATAAGGTTTTTGTGAGTTGCAACATACTATTTTGTTCATTCATCATTTCCCTCCATTATTCCATTCTATTTCAAGGTTTAATTACCAACAAGGGTTTTGACCAAGGCAAGCCTCCATTGACTAATAATCAACAATTTTTTCCTCTCTTGCATGTTTTTGTTTGCAAATTTAGGTTGATGACTTGAATATCATTTGAAGTGAAAATTTTCAAAGTTGAAAAGTTGCAAAGCAAAGTTGTCATCTTTACAAAAACTCACCTACAGGCTAGATCTAGAAGTTTTAGGACCTGAGATCCGAAAGGAAGGAAGTGCAGACCTTGAGCCTTAGAACCACATTTAGAGATTTCAGAATTTCCTTTGGGGACTAAGTCGCCACATAGGGAATCTTAGTCCTCCTGAAGCTATTTCGCAGAGATTCTTTGAGATCTAGTTCTAACATCTGAATATCCTACATCTGCCCTGAAAAACAACAACAAGACTAAGACAATAGTAAGGGAATCTTAGTCCTCCCTAGCACTTTCTGGAAGATTCTTTGAATTTCCAAAATCCTTATCACATTTCTAAACTTCCTAGGTACACAAACCCTAACTTTTTTTTTCTTAATTCCATCATTTACATCCTTCATTTAGCTTGCATTACTAGGTTTTATGAGTTGAATGTTGAAGTGTCTTTTCCAAGATTTTTATTGGTGGTGAACCCTTTAAAGCCTAAAATAACCTCTCCTAGTTCCTTCCCTATTGAGAATTTATTCACCATTTGGTTTGATAGTCAATCCAATTTTGGATCTTAGGACATCTTTGAATGATCGTAGGAGAAAAGTGGTGTTCTATGACCTAGGTTATAAAGCATCCATTTATATACGGTTCAGTATTATCCACTTGTTTGCCATATTTATCTATGCACCTACCTTAATTTAACTATTTTCCACTTGGATTTGATTGTTGTCCCATTCCAAGAAAAATATTCAAATTTAGGGGTGACCTCAAGGCTACAAAATTCTCCCTTCCAATTTAAAATTTAAAGTTATATCTAACCAACTAATCCCCTTTACCCTTTTATACTCTAGAATCTAACTAAACATATTTTTAGTGTGATTTAATGTTATGTGCTAATATTCAAAGGAATTCAATGAATTTATACTAACCATTATAAGGAAGAACAGGTAGAATAATTATTTCCTCACAAGTGGTACTAGAGCCTAATCACCTATGGTTTCAGTTGTTGATTATTTTTAGCCAATCTAGTTTTGAGTGGAATCTTGTATAAAAGTATTATTTTTGATCTTATTGTATAAAATACATATGGAAAGAACATAAGGGAGAATTGAGGTAAAAGAAATGGTGCACACTTTAAGGCATTGAAAATAAAAATAGAATATCAATTGATAGATTGCAATCTATAGGGTGTCACTAATGAGAAAGTTCAAAGACTTGTAGATTCAATTATAGCTACTTAGTATAAAATTATGGATCAAAAAGTAAAGGGTCTCATAATATTGTGTCTTGCAAATTATATTTTGATAAATTTCTATAAATAATTAACTAAAAAGAGTTTATGGTAAAGTTTGCATGAAACATTTCAAGTTAAATCCCTAGATAACAAGTTAATTCTATGGAAGAAGCTATATTCCTTGAGTATGGAGAAATTTTGACAAATCACGAGCCACTTGAATATATTCAATATGATGCTGACCTACAATCAATTTCAATGGGTTTGAAAATGTATGAGGAAGAGAGATATCATATTTTATTGTGTTCTTTACTTGACTCATGAGATAGTCTTGTCATGGTCATTGGGAGAACTTCTATAGTCTTAAATGTTGAAGATGTTGTTAGTTATTTAGTATATAAAGAGATGAGAAAAAAAATCTATCAACACCAAGGAGGATTTGAATTTTCATGGTGGATTAAATAAAAGTGCCAAGAAGAGCAAAAATCAACAAGAAAGGTCAAAATCTAAGTCCAAGGGGAGATCACATTTTCAAAGAGTATAAAGAATAAAAGAAGAGAAAAAATAAGTTTTCTTCTGATTTTTAGTTTTAATAGGAAGATAGTGACATGTTCATTGTAGATTTGGAAACTCATTCAAGTGAAAATGCATGGTTAATTGATGTAGGTGCATCTTTCCATATGACTTTTAATAGATATTAATTTTCATAGCATGAGAAATTTGATAGAGGTGAGGTGTAATTGGGTGGTGATTCTAATTTTAAAATATTAGTTGTGGTAGATTTCAAACTATATTTCTTAATGGTAGAGTTAAGAGAATGAATAGTGTTGGATATCACTGCACCAGGTTAGCACAAAACCTTTTATCCATATGAAAATTTATTTATGGAGGTGTGAAAATTGACTTTTTCTAATATGTATGATGAATGATATTTAGAGGTTATATGGTGATTTTTAGAGGTATTAATTGGAAATATTATTTCAACTTGCTTCATATATAGTTCAATGCAGTAGTAATTGTCTTACAACTACATCTTCATTCATTTCATTGGATGAAGAAGTGACATCTTCTTCACTAGATGGTTATAATTTATAGATATCTAAGGATTCTACTTCTAGAGAAAATAAATTAATCAATACAAATGCAATGTTATGCCACTAGACATTAGGCCATATAGGAGAGAAGGGTCCACAAACCTTAAAGAATAAAACTCTTGCTAAAGGTTTATTTGATTGTAATCTTAATTTTTATTTATATGAACATTATATCTATAGAAAATAAAATTGTGTTTAGTTTTATTTGAGTTATGATAAGTATTCATTTATATCTTTTCTTTTCATATTGATGTTCCCTCAATTACAAAATATATTTATTATATTACATTCATCGATGAATATTGTAGTATAGGGGTTTATTTTCCCTAACTATAATTCTTTTAGTAAATTTAAAAATTTAAAATCTATGGTAGAAAATTAGAAGCTAGTAGAAAAACTAATTGTTTGAGACACTACATTATAAGTTGACATCAAATGATTATGATCTAGTGATTCTGATGGATCATACTACATCAATGAAGAAGATACAGAGAGTGAACATAAGAGATCAAATATTAAAACTCTGGAAAGGTGTGTTTAGAGAGATCATTCTGAAAGTCAAATTCTTGGAGATAAAGACATTGGATTCCTAACTAGAAGAAGGTTAGAAGGGATAAACAAATAAGTACATTTTTCTTTGCTATCTAAAATTCAGCCAAAATACTTTGTGGAAGCTAGCAAATGAGAATTGGATAAAATCAATGGAAGAAGAACTGAATCAGATTGAAAATAATGAAACTTGGGAACTTGTTCCAAGGCCTAAAGACAAAAAATTTACCAGCACAAAATGGGTATTCATAAGTAAACTGAATAAAGATAGAAAATTGATAAAAAAATAAGGCAATATAAGTCTCCAAGGGTTATGATCAAGTGAAATGTATTGACTTTGAAGAAACCTTTGCTCCTATAGCTAGACTAGAAGCAATCAGAATGTTTTTGGCATTATCTGCATTCAAAAAATTTAAAGTATATCAGATGGATGTAAATTCAACATTTTTTAATGGTGATATTAAAGAAGAGGTATGCATTGAGTAACTTGAAGGATTCCAATTAGCTAAGAATCTAAATTTTGTATTTTTTGTCTACAAATTGAAGAAAGCACTATACATACTCAAATAGGCCCCCAGGGCTTGGTATTTAGGACTAGATGAGTATCTATAGCAGTCAGGATTTAAGAAAGGTATTGTTGATACTAATCTTTATATCAAAAATAAATGTGATCATCTATTAATTGTCATTGTATATGTTGATGATATCATTTTTGGTGGTAGTAAAGACAAAATATGTAAGGAATTTTCTGATGAAATGCAAAAAAGAGTTTGAAATGTCCATGCTTGGTGAGTTGTCATTTTTTCTTGGTTTATAAATCTCTCAATTAGACAAAGACATATTCATAGCACAAAACTAAATATTTCAAGGTGATATTGAAGAGGTTTAATAAGGAATGTTGCAGGCTAGTTAGTACACATATGGTTATTGGGTGTAAGCTTAGTAAGGATGTTTATTCCTTCATAAAAAAAAATAAATTGTATACATCAATGACTGGAAGCCTATTGTATGTAACTGTATCTAGACTAGACATTGCACAAGTTGTTTGTATGGTTGCAAGATTTCAAACTACACAAAAGGAGACACATGTGAAGGAAATAAAAATATTTTTAAAATATTTTAAAGCTACTATGGACTATGGTATCCTAAAAGAAAAAAACCTTCGATTTGACATCATATACAGATGTAAATTGGGTTGGAAGTGTTGATGTCAATAAGAGCACTAGTGGTGGTGCTTTCTTTCTTGGAGATAGCCTTGTGTCTTGGTTAAGAAAACAATAGGAATCTATGTCCATATCTACTATAGAAGTAAAATACATTGTAGAAGTATCATGCTACACTCAAGTACTTTAGATGAAACAAACCTTGAAGGATATGAAAATTGAATATGTTGAACCCATTTTGATTCTTTGTGATAATACAGGTGCAATCAATATTTCAAAGAATCTAGTAATACATTCCAAAAAAAAGAATATATCAATCAAGTAACATTTTTTGAGAGAAAAGGTTGCAAATTATGAAGTTAAATTAGATTATGTTGAAACAAAAGAACAAATTGTGGATATCTTTACTTAACCCCTCCCAAAGGAAAGATTTGAGTATCTTAGGCAAAATTTGGGAATGATATCTCCCTCCTCTTAATTCAATAGAGGAAGTACAGGTTCAAGGGGAGTTAGTCAACGAGTCAGTTATGAATTTCCCTAAGGTGATACATGTGGAGGATTTAATCAAATCAACTAAAGCTCTGAAATTAGTATAAAGGATTATATGTTGAGTTGTGACTCTTTGCCGAAAAATGAATAGATAGTTTATGGTGAAGTGTGATAAGGTACAATAAATGAAATCTATAACATAGAGGGAGAAGAAAGCCTAAAACAAAGAATCTAAGATTCCATTTACCATTGATGTTAAATGGGGAGAGAGAATGATGATATGATAATGTATTGATGCAGCGAGATGAAAATTAGAGAGAGAGATGTATGGAGAGAAAGATGGAACAATAAATAAAATAGGGATTGGTCATTTCTTTATTTTATATGAATGAAAAGGAGGAGATTGTTTAACATACTATTGTCATTGATGTCAAATATATTTCAAAGTGGTATGTTAGTTTCAAATTATCATTCATGACAAATAGTATGCCAGTTATAAATGTTAATGTTATCATTATTGATAAAGGGAAACATGAGAAGTTTGGTTACATATGGAATTGGGTTCTTGTATGTCTACTACTTGTGTGGAAATCTAAAAATGTTTGTAGTATTTTTTTGAAGTTTGTTGCTCAAAAGAAGAATATGCACTATACTAAATTATCATTGTTCCTGGTATTGTATTCTATTGATTTTCATAATTATTGCATGCAGTTTAGAAGATAAGTAAAGCTACTTAGGATGTATGTTAGCTTCAAATTTCATAAGATCTTTACCTTTCAGATGAAGCATCTATAAATGATAGAGTGAAGACTATAATATACTTGAATAACTGTGACAAATGGTTGAAGGCTTACGTTAGAAAATGGAAGCATGCACTAGCTAGAGGAAGCATGTGAAGGTAAAATAGGACCAATTAAGATCATGGTAGGAATTGCATGGCATCATCTTATACCTAGATGGTAATACATTTGATTTGAGGTTGAGTCGACTACTGTTTCACATCATTTTAAATTAAGGTTTATCCTCGATTGACATGGCTAATTGCAGATGATGTTAAAGGAATATAGGAAGACATAAAGATGTTAATATCATATAATGAATATATATTATTGATCATTTCATTAAAATATATGCGAGTGAGTGTGAAATGGTTGAATAAATGGTGTGAAAATCAATAAAATAAGTCAATTGTGTTGAGAAAAATTGAGATATCATCATAAGATAGGTTCACTTGTTAATGCAAAGTAGGCTATATGAAAGTAAATCTATATATTCCTTTTGTAATGTGAGGTTGAATCCTCCAAATATGAGTTGGTGCTTAGTGACTATGTTAATCTTAGTCTGAGGGGATTAGTGTCTCTTGTAAGTTGGTGTCTGCAAAATTATTGTAAATTTTATATTAATTTTGTGAGACTAGATTTGGTTAGTAGTTCCAAGTAGCTTTTATCATTGTGGTTTTTCCCTTCAATTTTTCCATGTAAATATGGTGTTCTGTTATGTGGATGTGTTCATTACTTGCATTTCCATCATTTTTTTTTATAGTATTATGAATGTGGGATTAAAAGTAGAAAGTATTAAAAACTAATTCACTCCCCTCTCAATATTTGTGTGTCTAATAGAAATGTACTCCTAATTTAGAAATCCTACATTCATTTAAAAAATAATTCATACCCCGAAATTATCTAGTGCCTTTTGAAGTATTTAAAGGAAACATTTGAAGCTACAAATTTGTTGAAGAAGAGGACTCGGTGAAAAATAAAGTTAGAGTTTCAGCTATTCTAGAGAGAATAGGCACCCAAAAAATCATGTTCTTAAGTAGTTGCATCATTTAGGATTATTTCAATTCAAGTGTTTGAGTTATATATATAATTCAAAGAAAGTGTCAAATTTCTTATTAAGTCCATTCTAAACCTCTTTATATCAAAATCAACTCCAATTTTTAATTAAAAACTATATAAGTTATATAAGATTTAGGGTTTGTATTCTTATATTAAATGAGCGCCTTCATTTTCATCACTTTAAATTATTAGGGTGGTGTATAGGGTGTGTGCACCAAGCTGTGACACAAAAATGGATCTTAAGATGCCACTTTTTTTTTTTAAATCAGCAAAATTTGATGTGCACAAGAAAATAAAGTTAGTTACACTCAAAATTTGAAGACACAACAAGAACAGGAGTTGTAGTGCTCCGAGTCTAGTTTCTAAGCTACTAATTTTTTTTGAAAATAATGAAGATTAAGGTTTTCAAAAGGGGGAGGGGGGTGCAAAATAGGTCCTATTTTTATCAAAAAAATATCATAGCATCTAAGGCCCCCTTTTTCCATTAACATTTTTTAGAATTTCAAAAATCTGAACTGTGAGAAATTAGCTAACACCATATAGTTTATCCCTATTCTTTTGACTAGTTTTTTTAATGAATATATAATATTTTATGAATTTTTGAAGTGGACACATCTTGAAAAGATGAAATTTGAGCATGCTCCCCCCTAATTTTTTTTGAAAACTAATCAAAAATTGAATCTTTTTTTCATCATGTGTAGAATGGGGTCTACTTTAAAAAAAAAAATCTTTCAAGATTCGATGAACAAGTAAAAATCTATCCTAAAACTAGCACATGTTCATTTTTGACAAAAAATAGAGGCAATAACAAGATAAGTTATGGATGCAAACCTTAATATAATCAAAACATAAAAAATATTATATATTTAGATAGCTAAGAGAGAGCCTAACGTCATCACAATTTTTTTATAAACTTGCATTGAAAGATGTGCAAAAAATACAATTAACACGACCAAAAATATGTGTAAATTTGGTATCCTCTAAGAAAATCATGTCCATAAGCATCCCATTTGGTGAGCACCAAATTTGGCACTCTCCAAATGGCACATCCAATTTGGCACACACCAAATTTGGTGAGCGCCAAATTTGGTGAGCCATTTGGAGAGCACCAAATTTGGTGCTCGCCAAATGGGTTGCATTGACAAAAAACTAACTTTTCTTTCTCTTTGTCTCTCTCTCCACCACTTTGATAATTCTTAGAGTTCACAGTTTAGAATCCTTGATGGATAGTTAGGTTTTACCTTTCACTCCCTCTTTTCCTAGACATCCCTCTTAACCAATATTTACCCATTAGATCTCTCAACCCTCTTTAGATCTCTCCTATACTCTCTACCTTGTCTTCCATCCTTAGGGTTTAAGGTTTAGGATTGAGGGTTTAATGTATAGGGTAACTCCCCCTCTTAGGTCTCCTCCTCCCTCTATCCCTCCCACATCATCTCTCTCAATTCTCTCCCTCCCTCTATCCCTCCCACCCCCTCTCTCTCAAGTCTCTCCCTCACTCTATCCCTTCCACCCTTTGTCACTTGTCTCTCTCACACCCCCTCTCCCTCTCTCAAGTCTCTCCCTCCCACCTTAACTATACAACTCTCTCTCCCTCACAAGTTTCTCTCTTAGATCTCTCCCACTCCCTCTCTCTCTCTCACTCTCAATTCTCTCTCTCTCAAGTCTCTCTCTTATGTCTCTCTCTCTCACACACACACAGACACACGCATAGCTATCTCTCTCCCAACTATCTCTCTCTCTCAAGTTTCTCCCTCAAAATATCCCTCCCAACCCCTCTCCATTTCTCAGGTCTCTCTCCCTCACCCTAACTAGATAACTCTCTCTCAAGTTTGACTCCCTCCCACCCTACATAGACAACTCTCTCTCACTCCAAACCCATCTCTCACACTCCCTCTCTCTCTCCCTCTCAGGTATTTTTCTCTCTCACTCTAACTCCCTTTCTCATGTCTTTATATTTCTCTCTCCCTCTCATCTCTCTCTCTCTCTCTCTCTCTCAGGTCTCTCTCTCACGTGTCTCCCACTCCCTCCCTCTTAGGTATCTCCCTCAAAATATCCCTCCCAACCCCTATCCCTCTCTCAAGTCTCTCCCCCCCATACTAACTAGGTAACTCTCTCTTAATTCTCACTCCCTCCCACCCTACCTAGAATACTCTCTCTCACTCGAACCCCCTCTCTCACTCTCCCTCTCTCTTATGTCTCTCCCTCAAAATATCCCTCCCACCCCATATCCCTCTCTTAGGTCTCTCCCTCCCATACTAACTAGATATAACCTTCTTTATTTGATGTATTAGTCACTCTCTCTCAGGTATCACTCCCTCCCACCCTACCTAGACAAATCTCTCTCACTCCAACCCCCCCCTCCCCCCGCTCTCTATCTCTCTCTCTCTTCGTCCCTCCCTCTCTCCCTCCCACCCTAACTAGACACACTCTCTCTCACTCCAACCCCATCTCTCTCTCTTCCTCTTAGTTATTTCTCTCTCACTCTCATTCCAACTCCCTCTCATCTCTTTTAGGTTCTTATGGTTAGGGTTTAATGTATAGTTTAGAGGGTAGATGGTTGAGGTATTATTATTTAAGGGTTGAGGGTTGAGGATTGACAAATTAAGGTTTAAGGGATAGTGTTGAGGGATTAGGGTTTAGGGTTTAATGTGTAGGGTAGAGGGTAGAGGGTTCAAGGTTCAGGGTTTAAGGTATAGGGTTGACAGATTAGGATCAAGTGTTTTCAAGGTTTAGGGTTTAGGGTTTAAGGGATAGTGTTGAGGGATTAGGGTTGAGGGTTTAATGTGTAGGGTAGAGGGTAGAGGGTAGAGGGTTTATGGTATAAGGTATAGGATTGAAATATTAGGGTTGAGGTTTGAGGATTCATGGATTAAGGTTAAGAAACACAATTTGCATCATATTTGGTGCTCGACAAATTTGGCGAGTGCCAAATGTTCCTTTTCCAAAAATGGTAAAAGTAGTTGAGCTAATGATTCAGGCCCACAATTCTCTACATTTATCTAGTTTTGCACTTTATCAGAATCAAAAATACTTTTTTTGTAGTTGACCATAGATAGGCAGCAGAGACACAAAACACAAGCCTAGGTAGCAACTAACTGGCATTGGCCCAATTTTTGAATAGGAGGTCCACATCGTCATCCTCAACCCAATCTTGATTCTCCTAGGCATTATTGCCCTCCAAGTCCTCTTTGATTACCATGGACAGGGCGCTAGTCATGAAATGACCCAGCTTCATCATGAATTGGGTTAGGCCTTTGAATATTTTGTCAAGCATGTCCGTCTTCTTTTTCAGTGCACGAAGCTCCTCACCATCATCTGTGGTCCTCAGGACCTCGCCATGCTTAGCAGCCAAAGGGTACGAAGACTGAGAGGTCAAAATCTCTTTCGGGACCTTGTTGTTGTCTGGGGTAGAAAGAGGCCCTTCCACATTTTCTTCCTCTTCCTTTGCAGTCTCCTCCTCCTTATAATCTCCATTGTTATACATATAATTCAACATTGAATTAGATGTAAGTTGCATATAAAATTTGAATTTTTATGATTTTGAAGATAAAAATTGAAAAACATGACATAATAGATGAATTCATGTAAACTTATATAGAGGATTTGAAAAAATTCCTCAAGGAAATTACTCAAACCAATGTGGTCTCATGGAATGCAATGAAAATAAATTCAATTGAAAACTGCACCTAGTTATTAGTTATGCAATATGAAGTAATTGCATAAGAGTTGCACATAGGTTTACTTTCAAAAACATTAGATTGTAATTGAAATTTTTTCATCTATAAACATCTAGTTACATTAGTTATGCAATGTGAAATAATTCTTTGAGTTTTAAAGATGTGCAATGCTTGATGTAATCACTATCCTTTGAAATAGCTTGAAGTCACTATCGTTTATGCCTTCTTATGTTTGAACAACTAAAACCAAAGAATTTAACGTCCTTATAATCATGATTTTCAAAGTTTTCAAACTCCAACTCTGCCCTACTACAACCATAATGACTTTGCATTTACTCTTAACATTTTGTTGTCAAAGACTACCCTTTAGAGTTGACTGTTGTTTTGTATTTGATTTGACTATATCCTTCTTGTTTGAATTGGTAGAAATGTATGAAAAATTCTTTGGTAGACATGTAGAAAATGCAATTGGCAGCTTCTCCTAGTTATTAGTTATGCAATGTGAAGTAATTGAATAAGAGTTGCACATAGGTTGAATTTCAAAAACATTAGATTGTAATTGAAATTTTGTCATCTATAAACATCTAGTTACATTAGTTATGCAATGTGAAATAATCCTTTGAGTTTTAAAGATTTGAAATGCATGATGTAATCACTATCCTTTAAAATAGCTTTAAGCCACTATCCTTTATGCCTTTGTATGTTTGCACAACTAAAACCAAATAATTTACTGTCCTTATAATCACGATTGTCAAAGTTTTCAAACTCCAAACTCTACCCTACTATAGCCATAATGACTTTGTATTTTCTCTTAACACTTTGTTATGAAATAATTCACTTTAGAGTTGAATATTATTTTATATTTTCATTTGACTATATCATTCTTGTATGAATTGGTATACATGTATGAAAAATTCTTTGGTAGAAAATGTAATTGGTAGTTGCTCCTAGTTATTAGTTATGCAATGTGAAGCAATTGCATAAGAGTTGAACATAGGTTGAATTTCAAAAACATTATATTGTAATTGAAATTTTGGAATCTATAAACATCTAGTTACATTAGTTATGCAATTTTAAATAATACTTTGAGTTTTAAAGATGTGCAATACTTGATGTAATCACTATCCTTTGAAATAGCTTCCTAAGGGATCAGGAAAAGACAAAAGGCCAAAGAATATTCAAACATATATATAATACACAAAACCACACTAAACACACCTACACCATAAATTCACCTAATCTAATCTATCAAAACCATCAACAAAGTTCTAGCAAATTCCTAGAGTCAATTTCCCTTAGTAGGTGACCTAGGAGCTTGTAGCCTTTCTCATAGACCTTTTCTTCCATAACTCCCTCCATAAAATTGATAATGGAGATATGAGACCTGATTTGGATACCCTTTTGGCCCTTACTAAACATATGTGAAAATTTTATTAGGTTTTTTTGTATGGAATAGGTAAAAATTGGACTATTACAGTCAAATTAAGTCTCATTTTTTAGGACTATTATGGAACAACAGATACTAAATGGATTATCCAAGTCTTGAAATTCATAGGGAAGGTTTATTTAGGAATTTATAACATAATTCAACAGTATGTAGTCTTGAACATTCTTTAAATACAAGAATTTGCACTAAAAACAGTCAAACTGTTATGTAAAAGCTAGGAAATCAAGGGTTTTGTGAAAAAGGAACTTTCACATGTGGAACAATCATGAAACTTGGAAACTATTCCCATACATAAATAAACATAAAGAATCCAAAATTTGGGAATATTTGGACGCTGGAAACAAAAGTTAAGCCTATGCCCTAGTTTGAGGCCTAAAGTTAAGTAGTGTAAAGTTGCAAAGGGGTGTAACTTTTGTTCTACAATTCGTAGGACCAAACTGACAATTCCAACACATATAGATAAGTAATTTTAGACTAAGCATGGTCCTATTTAGCAACCAAACACGTCTAAATGGTCTGAGCTACATTGGAATGGTGATATCCCTTAAGAGTCCAAAGTACAAAAATGCAACAATATTTGATGAGTAGTTACCCAAACACTGTGTCACTTAGAAACATTATATTTTAGGCTATGAGATCATATTGGGCCCCTCTACAATTAACTCTCTCTATTTTTTTATATTTCTAAGGTTTTTTCCCGTGGTGTCCACTTTACAGTTGATGGAAAAAGTGTCAAATGCAAGCAGTGTAAAGTTGAAAAGGGGTGTGAATTTTATTTTGCAACTCATAGGACCAAACCAATAGTTCCAAAACATTTAGATGGGTATTTTTAGGCTCAAAATGGTCCTCTTTTGCACCCAAACATGCCAAACTGGTCTGAGCTACATTGGATTGACAATATCCCTTAAGAGTCCAAAGTGCAAAAGGGAAACAATCTTTGACGAGTAATTACTCGAACACCATGTCACTTAGAATTTTATTTTTGAAGGCTACGAGATCATAGTGGCCCCCTCTACAATAACCTCTCTCAGTTTTTGATATCTCTGGATTGTTTTCCCGTGGTTTGCACTTTTCAATTGATGAAAAAAGGGTCAAATACAAGTAGTGTAAAGTTGCAAAGGGGTGTAACTTTTGTTCTACAACTCGTAGGACCAAACCGATAGTTCCAACACATCTAGATGGGTAAGTTTAGGCTAGTAATGGTCCTCTTTTTCACCCAAACATGCTGAAATAGTCTGAGATACATTGGACTGAAAATATCCCTTAAGAGTCCAAAGTGCAAAAAAGCGAAAATCTTTGACAAGCAGTTACTCGAACACCCTATCACTTAGAAACATTTTTTTGAGACTACGAGATCCAATTTATCCGCTCTACAATAATCTCTCTCAGTTTTTGATATATTTGAGGCATTTTCCCATGGTGTTTACTTTTCAGTTGATGGAAAAAGGGTCAAGTGCAAGCAGTGTAAAGTTGCAAAGGGGTGTAACTTTCATTTTGAAACTCGTACAACCAAACCGATAGTTCCAACACATTTGGGTGGGTATTTTTAGGCTAGGCATGGTCCTATTTTGCACCCAAACATGTCGAAATATTTTGATCTATATTGGACCGATGACATCCCTTAAGAGTCCAAAGTGTAAAAAGCTAGCAATCTTTGACAAGCATTTACTTGGACACCATGTCACTTAGAAATATTTTTTCTGAGGCTACAGGATCATGTTGGGCCCCTCTATAATAAAATCTCTTGGTTTTTGATATCTTTGAGGCATTTTCTCATGGTGTCCACTTTCTAGTTGATGGAAAAAGGGTCAAATGCAAGTAGTGTAAAGTTGCAAAGGAATGTAACTTTCGTTCTGCAACTTGTAGGACCAAAATGACAATTCCAACACATCCATATGAATACGTTTAGGGTAAGCATGGAATTATTTTGCACCCAAACATGCCAAAATGTTCTGAGCTACATTGGACCAACAATATCCCTTAAAAGTCCAAAGTGAAAAAAGGAAGCAATCTTCGAAAAGTAGTTACTCGGACATCGTGTCACTTGGAAAATTTGTGTCTAAGGTTATGAGATCATGTTGGGCCCCTCTATAATTGTGTATCTCAATGTTTTATATCTCTGAGGCATTTTCCCATGGTGTCCACTTTTCAGTTGATGAAAAAAGGGTCAAATACAAGCAGTGTAAAGTTGCAAAGGGGTGTAACTTTTGTTCTGCAACTCATGTGACCAAACCGATAGTTCCAACTCATCTAAATGGGTACGTTTAGGCTAGGCATGGTCCTGTTTCATACCGAAACATGTCAAAGTGGTCTAAGCTACATTACACTAGAAGCATAAAGCATACACATGAACACATGAAGTATACACAAGAAGCATGATGCATACACGTGAATACACATAATGCATGGAGTATACACAGTAAGCATGAAGCCTACACATGAATACATGTAATGCATGAAGTATACACACAAATCATGAAGCATACATGTGAACATGTGAAGTATACATAAGAAGCATGAAGCATGCATGTCAATACATGAAGTATACACATAAATCATGAAGAATACATGTGAACACATGAATTATACATTGGAAGCATGAAGTGTACATGTGAATACACGTAATAAGTGAAATATACACAAGAAGCATGAAGCATACACACGAATACATAATGTATACACATGAATCATGAATCATACATGTGAACACAAGAATTATACATCAGAAGCATGAATCATACATGTGAATATGTATACTTTGGAATACACATAAGTCACAAAGTATATATGTAAGTTGTAAAGTATACAATTGAATACACGTAACTCATATCTATTGAAGTGGATTTATAATGCAAATATGGACACCATCAATAAAAAATATGTGTATTAACTAAATAGCCATGTAGGCATACAATAATATATGTTGATATAAGTATAAAATATATACAAAATAGCCATATAGGCATAATATGTCAAGTGTCAAGTATATGCAATACAAAATATGTCCAAAAATGCCATATAGGCATACAACAAAGAACCCTAATGAAAATTCATTTTCATCCATGTATCGCATTGATGTGGAATGCCATATTAGGGGAGTGGTATCACATTGATGTGGAATGGTGACCCTTTCCCAATTCCTTGGATAATGAGCTTGTTTCAATCAGTTTTATTGAAGAAAACTGATGAAATCATTGATAGACGTGTATGAAAACATGATTTAAAGCTAAATGAACATGATGGAAGCTATTTTAACATGACTTATGCTAAGATGATTGATATGGGTGTATGAAAATATACTCTAAATGTATGCAAGCTTCAAAATATTAAAATACTAATAAAAAAATAAGCTAAATGTATCCATCTATGTTATCATGGAAGCCATTAATGGAAGCTAAGCTAATATGAAAATAAATAAATCTAAAATGATGTTAAATGTGAGTGTAAGTGCAAGTGATTTTAAGAGCATAAGTTTTTTGTTAAAATATGGATCCATTTGTCTCCAAATAGTGACCTATTTATAGGAGAAAAAAAGAGAAATGGAGGGTTGAGATAAAAAAAGGCTAATCAATGGTCAAGAATGGAAGAATTTGGAGGCATGAATCATGGATTCTCATCAATGGATGAGAATGAAATATGAGATTTTAATCAAGGGTTAGTATTCCTTCAAGCAAACACACTTTTGACCTATCCAAGAGGTCACAAGTTGACTTGCACAAGAAGTTTTGAGTTAACTTGCATATGAATCTAAGTAAGAATATTCCCTTTTTCAAATGAGGGGAGAGAATATTCATTGGAATATTCTCATGGGTGAGGAAAAAAGGATAATTTAGCAAATTAAAACAAAGTTTAATTGTGCAAAAGGGGAAGGAATATTCCATGTGAATATTCTTTTTGGAGGAATGTGCAAAAGAGGAATATTCCCTCGCAAGTGGGGGGAATTAGATTTATTAGTAATTGATAATTAAAAAAAAATATTAATTATGTCAATTAGGGGAATTGAATGATACTCATTGAATAAATGATTTAATGAAAAGGGGAAATTTTATTGATTTAAAGAAAAAGGGAAAGTGATATGATATTTGATTAAATGAATTAGGGTTATTTAATGAAATAAGAGGACTTAGAAATTTTAAATTAAATAGCTTGATGTATTTAATTTAATAGGAAAAAATGTTAACATGAAAAGGGATGACTTAACCTAATTAAATTAATTAGATTAATGGATGAAAATGATGCAATTAATTAAATAGCTAAGCTAATTTAATCAATTAAGCAAAAAAAGGATGGGTTTTAGAATGAAATGATGTTAGTCAACCAATATGATCTATCGAGATGTTTTTAGGTATCTACGATATCAACATCTTCTCTTCTAACTACTATAGAAATGAGAAAAACATTTATTATAGTTTCAATTTTTTAAATCACATTCTTTTGTAGATTTAAACATCTTCATTCTAACTCATATATTATAGTTGATAGTTAGACTATATTAGTGGTTGAAAGAGTATTATTGTTTCTTTCTTTCTTAGGTCACATTAGAGTATATTAATGTACCTTTCTCAACACATGACATGGTCATGCTTTATGTTCCCTTTGACTATTGTCCTGCAAACCTATACATCATGATTTCATGCTTAGTTTTTAATATGACTTCATACTTGTATAGCATGATTCAACTTCAGGATTTTACATGACTCCATAAAGGTATAGATTGTGGAGGCCACATCAATTCAAAATCCATGGACACCATATGCATCATTACTTACATCTGCAACTTGTATGGTTTGAGGGGTGCAACTTGGTTACATTTTTATATCTCCACCTTATATGCAAACTCAAACTTAGAATCAATCTTTACATGACTTCATGCTTGTAGTTACCATTGGGGCCAACCCAATCATAACCTCATGATTTTTGGGCTCATCATGATTCCATTTCACAAAAAGAATCCTATAGCATGTGCAAATACATTACATCAATAAAATGCATTTTGTATTAGTGGTATAAAAATATGCATCATTTGTAGGGTGTGCCTTCAATCACTTATCCTTATTAAATAGACCCTTGAGTGATCCATATTGCTAATCTCTATTGTATTTTTCCTCCTTATAAGTACTATTAGTACCTCTACTTCAATCATTTTTTATGAGTTATGCATGATCACAATCATAATCAGGGGCACAACAATCTCATGACTATCATATGAAGTCATGAACATGACCATAATACATTTCCCAATGTGATGAATATCCCTTCTTCAATGTTGTTATCCTTTGATCATGATATGTCCTTCTTTATGATGCCTCTATATATGTCCTTCTTTAAGTTGCAACATGTGTAATTTTTGTTTAGTTCTTCATGCGACCAAACCGACAACTCTGGCACATCTAGGTGGGGGGTTCATGCTAAAAAAGGGGCATGTTTCACACCCCATCATGTCGGATCATTTTAGGCTACATTGTACCAGGGATTTCTCATTAGAGCTCTAAGCATGAAAAAATGGAAAAATTTGACAAGATCTTTCTCATAAATGTTGGAACTTGCAACCATTCTATCTAAAGTATAGGGTCATGTAGGGTCCTTCTACAATAAGCTCTCTTAGTTTTTCATATCTCCAATCCATTTTCCCTTGGTAAAACGTTTTCAGTTGATGGAAAAAGCATCAGATGCATGCAGTATAAAGTTTCAAGGTGAATTTTATGCTAAAAAATGTCTTGTTTCACACCGTAACATGCCAAAATATTTCAAGCTACATTTCATTGGTGATTTCTCTTAAGAGACCAAAGTGTGAAAAATAAGAAAACTTTGACGAGCTCTATCTCAAAAATTATGGCACTTACAACCATTATCTCTAAAGTTATAGGATCATGTAGGGTCTCTCTACAATAAAATATTTCAATTTTTCATATCTCCAATCCATTTTCCCATGATGAAAAGTTTTCAGTTGATGGAAAAAGTGTTAGTGCATTTAGTATAAAGTTGCAAGGTCACATAATTTTTATTTTGTTCATCATGTGACCAGACTGACAGTTCCAAAAATTCTAGATGGGTAGGTTTATGCTAGGAAAGGTCCCATTTTGCACACCAACATGTCGAAACATTCCAAGCTATGTTGCATCGGTGATTTCTCTTGATAGACCAAAGTGCAAAAAAGAAAAAAACTTTGACAAGCTCTTTCTCAAAAATTGTGTTACTTACAACCATTTTTTTTGAAGAAAAAATATCAAGTAGGGTCCCTCTATAATAACCTATTTCAAATTTTCATATCTAGAATCTATTTTCCTATGGTGACAAGTTTTCAGTTAATGGAAAAAGTGTCAAATGCATGCAGTGTAAAGTTGCAAGGTGGCATATTTTTTGTTATATTCATCGTGTGACCAAACCAAAAATTAAAATAAATATGGATGGGTAGGTTTATACTAGGCAAGTTCATAATTCACACCCCAACATGTCGGAACATTCTAGGCTACATTGTACCAATGATTTCTCTTAAGAGACCAAAGTGTGAAAAATCAACAAACTTTGACAAGATCTTTCTCAAAAACCATGGCACTTATAACCATATTGTCTAAAGTTGCATGATCATGTAGGGGCCCTCTATAATAACCTCTCTCATTTTTTCATAGCTCCAATCTATTTCCCCATGGTGACAAGTTTTCAGTTGATGGAAAAAATGTCAAATGTATTGAAGAGAAAGTTGCAAGGTGGCATAATTTCCACTATGTTCATTGTGCGACCAAACGAACAGTTCCAACACATCCAAATAGGTAGGTTTATGCTATCAAAGATCCTATTTTGTACCCGAACATGCCAAAACATTCCAGAATACATTGCACCAAAAATTTCTCTTAAGAGACCAAAGTGCAAAAAAACATCAAACTTTGATGAGCTCTTTCTCAAAAACTGTGACACTTAAAACCATTCCATATAAAGTCATAGGATAATGTATGGTCCCTCTACAATAACCTCTTTCAGTTTTTCATATCTCCAATCCATTTTCCCATGGTGGCAAGCTTTCAATTGATGGAAAAAGCATCAAATGCATTGAAGAGAAAGTTACATGGTGGCATAATTTCCATTTTGTTCATTGTGCGACCAAACTGATAGTTCCAACACCAAATGGGTATTTTAATGCTAGGAAGGTCTTGTTTTGCACCCCAACATGCCAGAATGAAAAAACTGTGACCCACATCCAAAGCATTATTTGGATACCTCTCAAACCCAATTTTTTATTGATTTTGTATAGAAGTTTCCTGAAATTAAAATATGTCAAAGGTATTTTGAAATGCTAAGGCCTTTTTATATCAAAATAAATCATGCATGCACTAATTGTTGTTGTAGATTTCATATTGAGTTTTCTAACCAACCATTATGATTTTTATCGACGTATATGTGTAGATATGGATACTGAAAATATTTTGCAAGAATGTATCATAAGGCCTCCACCTAGATCCTCAAGCGAATTCTTATCTTCCATTTTATGTGAAAAAGAGGATGGTCAATTTTTTTACAAGTCATGTTTGGATGGCACATGTGATCATTGTGGTGGCATGTAACTGTGGATATTTAAAATACCCTATGGTCCCTTTGGGTTGTTTTTAGTTCTTTGCTCGACTTCTGATCATACCCGATAATTTCGAATAGCCTTCATGCCAAACTTTTAACATTCTTTGTTCAGTACCGCCATGTGTCAATGAATCGCACACCGAAGGAAAGCTTCCCTTCCCTTCTTTTTCGAGCCCTAAACCTCTCTCGCATGTCAACAAGTCAGGTATGTTGGGTCTGTTTCCATATAACTCTCTTTCAAGCCCTAACTATTTGCCACATGGCCTTCGCCCATGCTAACCTTGGCGGGCCCCTCAAGTGGTGTCAATAGAAAGAACGTTGCCATGTGTCTTCTCATCACAATCTCTTATCAAAGGTTAGATAGGATGAAATTTGGGCTGTGAAATGTCACCAAGTATCCCTTCAATGTGGCTACATAAAAGGGAGGAGTGATGTGGACGCCAAGCTGCCAAACTATGCCACATTTTCTAACTGTTTTCACTATAAGGTAACACTTGTTTGCACAAAATTATTCGAGACCACTGCCATTATTTTGCAGAGGATGTATCTAGTTGGCAAATGACTAGGTTCATGCTTGAGAATTTTTTTGTTACAACAAAAGTGATGAATCATTGATGTAAGCATTATGATTCATAATGAGAAATCATTTCTTTTACTGGCTCTCAGGAGGTGGATGTCCTTGGCTCTATATACTACTTCTTTAAAGGAGTAAAGGGTTCCAATATGTTCAAAAATATCTATGAAAGGATTTGGGAGACACCAGGCCTTTGTCTTGTTATATAATTGTAAAGAATCACAAATTGTGCCCTTGTAATTTGGCCTTTCTATTTCTTAAGCTATTAATAACATTATACTGTGTTTTTTCCGAATAGTTTGTTTGCAACTTCAATGATTTGAACAAAATGCTGAATTTAGAATCATGTCTTTAACTCTTTTTGTTTAGTAAAAATATGTGCAACTTATTTTATGTTATGAAGTGAATTATTCGGGTCTTTCTATTTACTAGTGGTTATTTCGAGCATAACAGACCGATTAAGCAAGCCCTTAGATCACATCTGTAAGATAGGTCTATCGTGCTTTATATCTAAGTCTTGGCACATCACCTTAGTTAGATCCATTTATTTTATAATGGATTCCTTTTCCCCATCCAAAACCCCAATTATAGAAGTCGACTTCTTTAAAATTTTGAGGTCACTCAGTTTGGTGCAATAGGTCCCCCCCTAAAACTGAGTTTCCCATAAGAGGTTTTTACCTTGCCAACTTTCGACATCAACAGTTTTTGTTTAGCATGCCTAGTGGGACCATGAAGAGATATACTTAAGCTTTAAGCAAGTACATGAGCAATCAACCTATCACAAGATCCCAAACAATAAACAATCATGGTTTGTTGGTACCTCCACTAGGGTCAATACCAACTAGAAGCCATCATAGAAACATCCCAAACCCTCCACCAACTATGTTGCCTATCGCAAACCAAAATTATGTGGCTTGGGACGCTGTGAGTCCTCTTGTTGCCCCAGTAGCATCTATCATTTGGGCCCCCATTCTAGTCTCTGACCTCAAGTCTATTCCTAAATTTACTAGAGATGGCTTGAGAACACCGTCTGAATATCTGCAAGATATTATGGATGTTGTGTCTGGTGCATGAAGTAATAGATGAAAACATAGTGTTGAGGTTGCTCACAACCTCTTTCAAAGGAAAAGCATCAAACTGGTATCACACTATACCTACTAACTCCATCGACACAAGGGATCAACTCAGAGACCCCCTCTTTGAGAGATTCTCAAATGATGGTGATAGATCTTCTCAGTATCACCAGTTAGAGATCATCAATCGGGCCCCGTATGAGACCTTGACTAACTTCAATGCTCGATTCCACATAACTTGGAAAAGAGTTCAGGCTGCAATTCATCCACCACCTAACTTGGCATTTATGTTTTACCTCAAATCCATCAACATCGGCATTTCCATGATGATCCAATCCCTTAGTGGATCCACATTACCAGATGTGTACAATATAGTGGTGAAGACAAAGAAAAATTTGATCAACGTTGGGAAGCTACCACCTCGGCCCATCATGCCTATATTACCTGAGACACCAGCTTCCACTCAAGCAATGCCAGCTACCACACGTTTTTCTCTTCCTCAATCTATTTACACATATGCAAGCTCACCACAGAGGGTCGCACTTGGTTCCTCAAAGGATGAGACGAGTGACATAAAGGAAATTTTGTGAGCTATGGCCAATGAAATAACCATCATCAAGCGAAATCAGGTCACTCCTCCAAATCCAACCTATCAGAGTTATCAAGGTGGAATGCCCTCTTACCAACAAAATTAGTTTCAAGGAAGTGCTCGCACAAATCCTTAAGCACCAACAACTAGTTAAATAGTGCCAGTACCTACTCTGTTGCCAAATACTAACTTACACTCAAGAAAAGAGCTGAATATAAGGAAAAACAATCTGATCAATGGTGGAAACCCCTCATGTTTCCCTTGTGATGATTCACATATTCCCCAAATGTTCCCACACGACAATCTACAATAGAATGTAGTAGAACAACACAACCAAAGCGCAACGTCGGACAATGGGGGCTATACATATACCTCCCTACAAATGGAAAATTTGGTACTCACCGCTCAAATGCAAGGAATGCCTCTGGAACAAGAGACTGATACAAATCCTAACCACACCCTCTTTGCATGGATGGAATGAGAGGAGGCAGTGTTCACCTTCGAAGCATCCACTTCAAAAGTTTCACATGTACAGTCTGATTACAACAACCATTTCTAATGAAGGCCCACTAATGAGACTATCGGCCCACAATTGGTCAGTCAATAGTCTGAAAATGAATCCAATTGCCAAACTAGTTCCCCTGCGATAGTGACACAAAGCCTTCTGCAAAAGAAGACCATAACCACTAGAGCTAAGGAGAAAAAGTAGCAAAGTCCAACAACGTTGGATGTGGTAGAGCAGTTGAAGAAATCATCTGCTAGAATTTCCTTGTGGGAAATCCTAGATATGCCAGAACAAAATACACTATTACAAAGGGATTTTCAAGAAAACCCAATCGCAGGATCAAAGGAGCAAACACTTCAGGAGGAAAATACTGAATTGTTTCAATCGGTCAAAGTTCTCGCAAATATTGTAGAAGAAGTCCTTGAGGAATATCTCGAAGAAGAATCGGCATTCAGAATTGATGAAGGAAAACCAAAGCTGAAGCCATTTATCTTAACCCTTACTGTGGGTAATAAATTACTGCATAATTCCATGATTGACTCGGGCGCCAACACCATAGTCATGCCCAAGCTAATAGCTGAAGCCTTGGGATTAAGCTATGAACCTCTGAATAAGGGATTCATGAAACTGGATGGTAATATGGTCAATATTTTGGGAATCATTAAGGACCTTTCGTTAACTTTGTTTATCTACCTGAATATCATAGTCAAGCGGGATGCTATGATCATTGATATCCCTCCAATTTTTGGTCTATGCCTATCCAGATAATTCACCTCCAAGCTAGGTGGATACCTTTCTTTAGATTGGTCACACCTTATTATAAGGACCAAGCATGGATTAGGGATAACTTTAAGAAACCCTCCCCTCGGTGAAGGTGTAAAATCCTGGCGAATCCTTCCTTATTTTTTGAAAAAACTATTAATTTTCTTGGCGAATCTATACACATTATTAAAAAAATTTGTAAAATCCTGGCGAATCTTAATGAATAATTGGTAAAAATAATAATGACACTGGCAAATCCTAGCGAATAATCACTAAAAATATTAATTACAATGGCTAATCTCTCCTTTAAAATTTTGCATAGTTGATCGGCGCAGTTCCCCCATATATTTTTGGTTTTTGTAAAATTGAAGTAGGGGCCTGAGGGCGGCAACCACCGACGGGGTCAAGGGGGTAGTGCATTGGAACACACACAGATTAAGCATTTTTTCAAAATATCACTTTAAAAATAAGACTAAATAAAAATTGAAAAAGTTACCATCGATTAGCTATTTAATCAGATGGCTGTGAGTTAATTCCGCGGCCTAATACACATGTGGACTGAATGAAAACTGAAAAATTTACCATCGATTAGCTATTTAATCGGATGGCTATGAGTTAATTCCATGGCCTAATACACATGTGTCTTTTAAAAGGCTTGTTGAGGCCCGAAATTTGTTTTGGACCACAAGATTAGATTTAATCGTGTGGCCCAAAACAAATTTTGGGCCTCAGCAAGCCTTTGAAAAGGCACATGCATATTAGGTCATGGAATCAAATCACAACCATCTGATTAAAAATCTAATCAATGGAAATAGATAAAATGCATATTCAAGGCTAAGCTACTAAAGTATCCCTAAAATTAAATAGTATTTTATTATTAGTGGTGATATTACCCCAAAATTGATCGGAGGAATATAATATTACTAGCGAATATAATTAATATTTTTAATTATGGTATAAACTACTGGCGAATAATTTCCAATGACGCATCATTTTTATGGAAAATTAATCAAGACCAAATTATTTTTTTGTAAAAACCTGGCGATTCAGTCTCCTTTTTAGCTTGCACTATTCGCCATTTTTGGAGGTTCCGATTTCTATTATTCACCAATTGGCGAAGAATCACCACTAAATTTTATCCCTGGCATGGATCCAAAATGAAACTAGAGTCTGAACCTTTGCATCCTGAACATGTTGCGATTGAAGCTAGGGTAGTCTTTGAATCAACCCACACTTCCATAAGCAAGGAGGAGATGTACTGCACAGAGCTTATAGAAGATGAAGAAATCACTGAAGATTGGACTGATAAGGAGGAGATTCTCTTTAGCAATTTTATTAACAAAGATCCTTTTGGAAATTATCATGCCACTAGACTAGAAACTTATGGAATTTATGATGAGGATCAAGCAATCTCAAAAGTGGCAGAAAAACCCAAAAGATTTTTGATGACCGAACTGTTATGCCTTGCATAACCACCCCATCTTTTGCCTTGGTCAAAATGGCTCCCCCTTTGTTATTTTTATCTTTTTTTGTTCTTTAAGCAAAGTCTGGAGTCTTTTGCTTTCAACATTTCATTTTATTTTTTGATTTAGTCTATCGGAATTGGAGCCATAACCAAATCGGGTTTTGAAACTTCTTTCAAAACTCATTCTGATTCTCACCCTGACAGTCTTTCTTTTGGCCTTTTATGTTGTCTTTATCAGAGCCGGAGCTGGAGTGGGCATTAAGTTGACGTTTATTGAAAATTGCAAAAATCATAATCCATCCCGTCTCCGCCTCCACTTTTAAACTTTTGGTTTTAGTTTGGGTCCTTGTCTTAAATTTCATTATGTCGGTCTTATGTTTTACTTTTTGTGTTTGGTTCCGTTTTTCCCTTTATTGGCAGACCCGGGCCTAGAATGGGAATGGGGTTGGGAAATTACTTAAGTTTTTGGATCAGTTTCCATTTCGATTCTGCTCCCACTGCTTCTGGATCGTTGACTTTTTGACTGAAGTTGCACTGTAGTGAAGTGTTGGTTCTCTTCCAGTTCCGACTCTGCCCAATTGCATTTAATGCATTAATGATAGCTGCCTGCATAGGTAGAAATTCTCATTTTTACCTTCATTAAGGATTAAATGTATCATTATTATCATTGTTAAGAGATTGAAGAGCAAGGAAGAATAGTTGTGGAGTTCATTTGAGTGAATCGATTGAAGGAGGAGAAGATTATTGCTTGTGAATTGATTTAGAAGGTTAGCCAGATTTTTGTGTTTGAGGTATGGTTCTTACTCTCGACTTTTCTTTTATTTTCTTTCATGTTTTTTGTTGTGTTTGATTGATTGATCATTTTGATCTTTGGGGAAGTTCGCTTTCTTGAAGTTTTTGCATGTTTTTTTTCCTTTGTTTGTTTGTTTGTTGTTCTTGATTTTTGGTTTTATGGTAGAGTTTCTAGTTTTATAGTGATAGAGGGCACTGTCACTTTCACGTTTTGTCGTGATCAAGTCATTTTGGGTTTGTTTTTTTTAAATACGTAGTTTTAGTTAGGGTTTTTCACAAGGAGGTAGATTAAATTCATGTTTTTACAGTGAGTTAGGGTTAGTTGAATCTTGTTTTTACTTGGGGTTTTGTCACACATTCAATCTGGTAAATTAGGAAGGGTTAAATCCGTGCCCTAGTTTTATCATGTTTTCTAGGTTCAGGGTTTTATGCGTCTCTGTAATTACATTTTTAAAATGATTAAAATATGATGCCCTAAAATATAGTCATCCCCATGATCATATGGGCATGGTCGATTTCATGATATATTTGAGCCCTCTTTTCATTTAATATGACCTTAGTTTTTAATCATGAAGTTATGCATTAAGTTGTTAAAATCTTTGATGACATCATGGTTTACATAGCTGGAAATGGGACCGGAATTGATTTAAAATTTTGGATGTGTTTTATGTTGAGTGTCAATCCCATCTTCCATCCCGTCTCTAACTTTGCTTATAATGAGAATATTTTACTTCATAAAAATGTTTACCTACCGAAAGCAGAACTGTAATGAGATATGAAAACAGAGAATTTGAAGGAAACTGAGTCATTTTCCATTCCGGTTCTGGTTCTGATGAATATTTTACTTCCTACTCTGAGCCCGCTTCTTATTAGTGGAGTGACAGTAATAATTTTTTCTCTGATTCCAACAGTATATTAGAATAAGGTTATTTAAGATGTTTGCTACTTGGTTCTGCCTCCGATGTATGTTTGGAAGGTATGAGTTTAAAGACACATTTTGAGATGTTTATTCAAGAATCTAACTAGAGATTTTGTTGCAGGAAAGCGAAGAGGATGTCGGGAACATCAGGAAAATCTTCCCAAAGTAACCCACCTGCAAGGACATCAAAGGCAACGCCTAAACCAAAGAAGATCAAGCCTAAACAATTACCTTATACCTTGAGGTATAATCACAAGAGTCCTGTTGTGAAAGTAAGTAAAGTGGAATCAAATTGGTTGGATATCACCAATACCAATTTGGGCTAGTACAATTTTGAGGAGCTATATGCAGAAACCTTTGCGGAACAGGAAGGTCTAACAGGAAGGACACAAAGAATTGTTGATTCGGATTTGGCACATATCACTGTATTTCCTTTTTCAATCCAGTGTTCGGAGTTGATCTTGACAGCAGCCAGTGCCTACAATCCTGCTACCAGACAGTGCATGGATTCCCAAAATAATGTGATTATTGATCTCACTCCTCAAGCATTGCAAAATATATTTAATGTCCCGGATCCTAAGAACTTGGTGCAGTTGGATGAGGCAGAGGCCTTGGATAAATATAGTAAGTTTAAAGAATCCAATAAATCTCATTTGAACAAGAAGTGGTTGAAGATAGAGAATAAATTGCTAGCCAAGCTTCCAGTTCAGCCAAAGAGGGTAGATTTCTACAAAGAGGTATCAGATTTAATCATGATGTTGTACTGAGTTTTTGGGAAGAGAGATACATTTCGCTTCAAGGGGTGGATGTTTCCTTTCATCCAGACAATTTTGCATGGCACTCATCAATTTATTTGGTCGATGATTGTATCAAATGCTATTCATGATCAACTGACCAATATCAGGGAGACTAAGTGTTTCTTTATGACTTCTTATATTGTGTATGCAACAGCAAGGTTGGGTATCTTCCTAGGTTTAAATAGAGTAGGGATAATGGGAGTCTTTAATGGATAGAAGAAAGTGTGGGAGCACTATAACCAGTTGTCTCTTCAGGTTGTTGATACTCAGTTTAGAAGAGTCAATGATGCATTCATATATGTAGTCATTAACCAATTGAATGGAGATGCAGGGTACAAATTAAGTCAAGAAGCCATGGCATTCATTGTTGAATGGGGATGTTGGTACATTCAACACCCCAAATTTACATATTTCAGGTTAGCTAGTTTTGAAGGCCATCCACATTTGCTTCCAAGATGTTGTAATAACAAGATAGTGTTGATGGAGTTTGTATATCAGGCTCTTGGATTTAATGCTCGGTTTGGTTTAAAACATAAGATAGGATGTCACAAGTTTCCCATGAAGTTGGGTGAGTATGGCTGTCAGCATTTGGTAGGAGAAAAGGTGGTTTGCAGTGAGCTAATACAGTTGAAGTTGGGTTTATACACAACTCGTAAGTATTTTGACTCGAAGGGTAAGATGTATGCCTTGTTGCCTTCTGTGTTTGATAAGCATTTCAATTTGTTAGAAGATTTATGGAGTGATGGGAAAGATGATTATGACTTGAGGAAAAAGAATTATGAGAGGTTATCCGTCTCACTCATGGCAAAACTTGGAGTCAAAAATGGCATTCCTGACACTTTGGTGGATGATGGAGTTGTATTGGATCCATCTTATGAGGCTTTAAACATAGGAACGAAGAGCCTGGATCCAATTGATTGGGACAATGAAGAAACTATTGACATAAAGCAAATAGGCAGAACAGTCTTGGATAGAAGTGTTCACTGGTTAATGTTAAGAACCAAAGCTCCTCAAGGACCAACTCCTAGAAAGGGTAAAGGGTATAAGAGACTTAAAATGAAGACATCTCCCAAGGAGCCTTTGGAGTTCTTTCCCCCAGACATTGAAGAGGTAGAACTTGAAGCAGCAAGAGATGAAGAGGAAACACAAGAAGGGGATGTTCAAATAGAATCAGTTGTTTCAACACCTACATTAGGTGAATCATCTGCACAAGTCCCACTTGCAAAGCAGCAAAGTGAAGGAGTTTGAAAGGGGGCTCTTCATAGTATGGCTGAAACTACCAAGGGAAAAGAAGTGGAGAGGGAAATTCATGATGTTGGAATGGATTCGGAGGAGACTGTTTTAGAGAAGGACTTGCAAGAGAATATGCCTCTAGAGGAGGATACTGAACAGGTAATGACACAAGAAGAGCAATGGACATTTTTTGAAGAAGTTAGAAAGGATGTTGAGGAAAAAGTGAGGAAGATAGAGGAGAAAAATGTCATGAATACCGAGACTAATTCCATACTACAGCAGCAAAAAATTGAAGCAAAATTAAGATCTAATGAAGTAGAGAGATAGAAAAGGCAACAAGAACATGAACTCAAGGTTAAAGAAGAAAATAATAAGTTAGAGTTGATACAAAAGATTCTTGACCTTGAGGAAGAGAAGGCAAAAATTCAGAGAGAGAAAGAAGTCTTGGAGGCCATGTTGAAACTTGTTGAGGAAGCTCGCCAAAAAGAAGAAGAAGCAAAGGCAGAAAAGCTTAAGGCTTTAGAGGCAAAAAGGTTAGAGAAAGAAAGACTAGAGGCTTTAGAGAAGGAAAAGCTGGAAAAAGAAGCTTTAGAGAAAGAAAAATTGGATAAGGAAAAACTGGAAAAGGAAAGAATAGAGAAGGATAGATTAGAAAAGAAAAGATTGGAAAGGGAAAAGTTGGAGAGAGATCGATTGGAGGAAGAAAGGTTGAAGAAGCAAGAAGAAGAGAAGAAGATACAAGAATAGAAAGATAGGGAAGAGGCTAAAAATCTTGTGCAGATGCATGTGGTGCAAAAACAGCAAGAGGAATCAAGGGTTGATTCTCAATCCCAGGTAAATATGCAGCCACCTTATACCATTATTCCTTCTAACACTAAAATGACTACGGTTCCAAGTGCTCCTACTTGGTTAAAATTGGATCTATAGAAAAGGGCAGTAATGCCTTCACAACCTCTCAATTGGGAGGATATGATGAAGGAGATTGAACAAGAGAGGCCCAAAAAGAAGGCCAAGATCCTACATTCTACCAGACTTGCGGATAAAGGAGAGATTGTTGCTGAGTGTGCCATACCAATGATAGAAAAGGAGGTAGGGGACATACAGTTAACAGATGATCAGTTGAGTACTATCAACTTAGGAAGGCCTACTAGGAATCAACAAATGAACCTAATTGATGTGGTGGCTTCAACAACTAAGTCAAGAATGTTAAAAGATAAACAGAAGAAAGATGAGCTTAAGGCTTAGTTGGATCAATTGCATTCTTTTTTGAAAAGTGTCTCCTCTCTGAGATCACAATAGGTAATGGCTATTGAGACTCCAATTTTGTTAAGCAAAAAGGAGGTAGATGACTTAGTGCAGGTAAGAGGCAAAGCGGAGATGGTAGATAGATGGGTTGACAAATTGAATCGAGAAGTAGGTGAAGTTTTGGTCGAGGGTTTTGAGGTTTACAAAGGCACAGAAGAGTTGATAAGAGAAATGGGATGAAATATTTAGAGGACTCACACAGAAAGGAGATGATAGAGAAGATCTGATGATGGATCGACTAATGGATGTCAAAGAAGAGATAAAAGCTGCTAGATGAGAGTTGACAAAGATAAAAGGTATGAGAGGGTTTGTTGTAGCAGAATTGGAGCCGATTAAATTTGAAGATAGCTAGGTTGATGGGCCAGAAATAGATATATTACAGCAAGTCTTCTCCAGTTATGATGAGTTCATTGCAGACCCAGCCTCACATGCATAGATCTCTTGCATGTTGCATGCAACACTGACAGTTTTGAAGTGCATGACATGTTTCTCTTATGTTTTTCTATTCTCCAGTTTAACTAAATATCTAATGTAAGAGCTCAAGATCAAATCGATCTGAGTTTCCAAGGAATTTTTGTTCATAAAAGGGTGGATGACTTAAAATAGAAGTGGAGTTCGAATTTTCTATATCTATAAATACCCTTTGGGTATCATATTGTAAAGGTTGGCTAATTGAGAATAGAATTGGCTTACCTGATATTAGGAGATAAATTTTTGTAGTGATTACTGAGATACATTGTTACTAGATACTTTACAGTTAATAAAATTACAGGTTTACGCAATATGGTGTTAGAATTGAGTTGTTTTACTTGATAAGGCTGATAAGTTATAATCTATCTATATTCCAGTGATTGTGTTGAAGCATAAAAGTTTCTTGAGTGATGAAAGTCATTTGAAGGAACCGGATTTAAGGATTATCTTGTTAGATTGTCATTGAATTAAATTTGTTGAAGTCTGTTGATCTATGATCTTGGCAATGAATGAATGTGGGTTCTTTTGAAATCTTTGAAGTAGTTGTGATAGGCGAATTAAAATAAGCACCTTAGATGCATACAATGGTATAGATTATTCTATGAATTGTATCATGCTTTGGTTTTCTTGATCTGATTGAAAAACATTCATTGTTGAAGATATATGTCTGGATGTTAGAAGAGTTTTGTTCATGTTTTACTTGTTTTTTCCTTTTTGATCTATCTTTTTCTTTTGTTTGAAACCCCTTTGATTTACTAAAAAATAGTTCGGTAAGAATGAGTTATTGCTTGCATTATTTGTTATCAGCACAGGCCCCTTGAACATTATAGTTGCATAAACCAACTAAGTGACACCAAATAGTTGAGAACCAACTACCAAGACCTTGGGAGTTAGGCTACTACATGTCTTTCTTTTTCAGGAGAAATAGAGTAGAAATATTTTGTTTTAACGTTGCTTGTGTCATTTTCACCATCAACACGAACTATGGGCACTACAACTCGACAATGTAAGGTACAAGGTCGGCACATAAGCTGAAATACACTTGACCTCCCAAAGTAGAAAGGATACAATCATGTCCCTCTGGCCCCATTTTTCTTATCCCAGAGACAAGGCTGAATGCGAAGGCCTCATATTAATGTTGAGCCTGATAAAGCAAATCAACAACCAAGTTTTTATGGATGTTCGTACAAGATCCTCTGAAGGAAAGATTCAAGACCTGATTAAGAGCTTCAAAACTTTCAATATTCAAGTTGTTCTTCAAAAGAAAAATGATGATACGAGGAGCTTGGCTGAAATTGGATCACAATCTGAACTAGTACAAGACCCAACGTACGACCAATGCTCTGACCGAATGGTACTCTGAACTAGGGGATGGAAAGAGTTGGAAAATATTTGATAGTGGTGAAAACATTTCCTTGGTCAGTCCGCAACTAGGAAAGGTTACAAACCAATTCCAATTAGGGATGATCGAAGGCAAAGAAAAAGAAGAAGTGCAACAAGAACTTCATGAACTTTCAAGAAATTTGGTCGCTTCTAAAGGTTCCCCTTTGGGTAATACCAAAAATAATAAAAGGAAGCTGGTAACAATTGAAGGTGATTATGCCCATGGTCAAATCAAAAAGGAAAATAATCCTAAAGTTAGAGGTAGCATCATACATCAAAATGGAAAAGGACGCACACATTTTTTAAAGGAAAATGAGCAATTTTCGGCTTGGTCGTATGAAACATTCAGAGAATATGATCTCAACATCATCTAGTTAGTGTTTTAGTTAGAGAGAGAGGCCGAAAAAAATTTCAAAACCAAAGGTCTAGTGAATCTCAGAACCAAAGTTTCAGTCAAGCCCGACATTTGGACTTGCAACCTCATTCCAGTCTAAGAGAGTCTAGGCCAAATACCAACAAGGAATTATCACCCACCACCCTCTATGGAATCAATTTTATGTGACACAACACCTGTAAGCATCTTGTCCCTATTTAATGGTTGTTAAGAAAAGAGGTTGGATGGAAAGGGTCTAGTGGTAATATCCATTCAACAAGAGTCAAGAACCGACCGACATGGGAAGGTTGGTAGTAAGAAGGGTTTGCCATTAATGATTCAAGCAACATAAGGTGTTTGAATAAAAGAATGTGGAATGAAAAACATAAAAGGTTTCCCATTAGGGGAATCCACTTTGAATTTCTAAAGCTCATTCAAGCAAACCTACCATGTAAATATGTAATCAAGGTGTTTGTTTTCTTCTTTGTTCTTTTGTGTGTTCAGTTGGTCTTCCCAAATTAGTGATAGAACAAAGACTTACAATGTAATATAGAGAATAATACATGCACCATAAGGGTAATAAAAAAAATCAAAGCAACAAGGCGAAGATGTTTAAACACAAAGCTATATTTTCATTATATATATACTATGAAGATAACAATAGAAAAATGGCCCAAAGGCCATGCTTCAAAAGATTATATACTTATATCGCAAAAGAATCTTCAAGGCTATATACAAAAATTAGAAAAATTTTAGAGCAGAAAGTGACAAGAGAAGGGAGGAAAGTTCCAGTCCTGCATAGGAGGAACATCGTCGACATCATCAGGTGCCACCTCATCCTTGATTACACCAACAAAATCATCTAGAGAAGAATTGGAAAGTGGTGGAGGAAATACCAAGCTCCTAAAGCTGGTATACCAGTCAATATGGTAGAACGACACCACATTGTAAATCCAAAGCAGAAAGTAACAAGCACGAGAAGCCTTCTAGCGATGAACTTCTTATGTTTGGAGGTGAAAACTACTCAGAATGGGTAACCATGGAACAACTACATCCTCCTGAACAAACTGACGAAGGTCTCTCATGGTCGGTATCCTTCTGAAGGCAACATGTGCTTACACCTCAATAAGGTCGTTCAGGTATTTCTTCAGAAATATCTCTATCACCAATCGGAGAATAAGCGGCTTCGGGACTTGAATGTCTAGTAGCGACGCCACAAAGCGAGAGCTAACGTTAGTATTTACCCTATATTTTTCCTCATATTCAAGGAAATCGTGACCAATGACCCATTTCATTACCACGATGGATAAGGAATTCTTATTCTTTGTCGCTCTTTTTAAGCTAAGTTAATCTCTCGACTGACTAGATGCCTATTTATAGAAACAACAAGGATAAGCATAGTAATCCACATACCATAAACATGAAGTTAACCAAGTACTACCTTGAATACTACACCAAGGCTCACTCAATTTTTGCACCAAGTTTCGATTGTAGGTATGATTTGATACAAGAAATCTAATTAATTAGCACAAGCTACTGGCAACATTCGGTGATGGATTTTTCAGCCGGACGTTGAGGTGTCATCCTTCTGAGTGTTCATCAAAACCCAACAAAAGATACAGATCTATGTTATGGTTATTGCCTTCTTTGACATAATCATTTCGTTTGGGGTACTAATTACCATGGCATACGACACCTAACCTACTTTCAAATCATCGGCTCAATTTCCAAGGAAAAATCACATCAATTTTTGCAAGTACTTCAAGTCATCATGGAGCGATGTCATTTCAAAATAGCAAGTATTTCGCTTTGTGTAAACCCAAGAGTTAGTAGTACATGCCGAATTTAATGCAGGAAAAATCAACCATCATCTACCACTTGAAGGAGGATAGGAAAGCCAAGGATTGCATGCAATTTTTTTAGCAACACAAAGGGGCTTTTGAATACAAGAATTGTTGAGAGAATTTTGAAGCGTAAAGTTGCTAAAAGACAAGTAGCAAAATTTCAAGAAGTTCAAGAGGAAAATGGCATCCTCTACCCCTAAGGTAACCTTGAACCCATAAATGAATGAATCGGTCCAAGCATCTCAAAGCTTGGCCGACACAATAATCAATGCACCTATGGTCAATATCTTCGATGAGCAGCACTCCTACGCTACGCTTAGAATCCCAGAGAAACCAGAATGGCCCCACGACTAGCTAGGAAGGGAACAATTAGATATTCTAGTCTAATGAAGGAAGAGTGGGATAATATCTATGACCCTATCCTCAAGACTAACCTTAAGGGTCTTAGGGAAGTTTCATTTTCCAGGATGAAGAAATACCAAGATAACCAACTACCATTCAAGCAATGGCAATGTGGACTTCCCCAATATATCGTCCCCTATGTGCACCACTTCCCATAGATGATTTATGAAAGTACTCAAATATTCAATTTGGTGATTGGAACCATTGAAGGAAGGAGATTACGGGTGGTGCTCATTGTAGAGGCTCTCAGGCACATGTTGTGTGTCCCTAAGGTTGATACCAGAGAGCGGCCAAAGGAGCACTTCAACCAAAAAAAGGTTTTTGATTTATGGAGGGGTAGGAATCAAGCCCTTGACTTTTATAATATTGAAACTAGGAGACCCCAGGATAACAAGCCACCATTGAAAAATTCAAATCGTCATGCCAAATATAAACTAGTAGACATGAAGGATGCTATCTCCATGATGGATTTTGTATGTGGCTTTGATAATGATGAGATCATTTCTGAGGCTCAATTGACCCTAGGTTTCCAACTACGGAGGAAGAGGGAACCTTTCTAGTATGATTTCGTGGAGATGATTATCAAAGACATGAAGAAGCAAATTAGCGGGCTCAGAACTATGGGAAAGTTCAAGTATCCTTCTCTTCTCGCATATATGTTCCTACATCAAAATCCTCATTTCTTCAGGGAAAAAATGGAGCTGGCAATATTTGATGAGAGAAAGCGTCCGAAACCGGTTTTGGTCTAGACTCCCATACTCTATTCCACATACAATTATTATGTGTTTTCAAAAAAATTCTTGGATCCAATTTTGCACAACTTGAGTGAGGATGGTGACTATTATCGCTTATCTGGCGATTAGACCAATTAGATGTGATCCCTATTCCCTAAGTGAAATTGGTTCCTCGGTGAAGATTTCACATGTGTTAGAGTGCGTGGCTTTTGTGAAGAGCTGATACAACTCCTCGCATCCCCCACCGATCAGGTATTTTCCCTGGAAGTCTTCCAGTAGATGGTTGTTATGGAATGGAACTTTTTCTCTCACCCAAAGAAGAAGAAGAAAGTTATTTTTGATTTCCACATGAACTACAAAACAATGATCATGGTAAGGAGAAGATCAACAAAGCTACTTGAGGCTAAGCTAGATCACCTTGGGTTGGTTTTTATTTGCAATAAATGGGGGTATAACCATGAGAATGATTTAGGTGACACATTTATTAAGGTGAAACATAGCCCTCGGCCATATTGGGAAGCACAGAGAAATCCGATTGAGGATGACGGAAAATTTTGGGTAGACTTGGCACTCGTGCCGATAGATAATCGAAGGCCACCATGGCTCTGTTTCTATGTCATCAGAGGGAAGGTGGATGAAAATAGTTGTATAAGTACCACCCTCCAAAGTAGCTTGATAAAGGAGCATAGTTGGAAGCCAGAGAAGATAAATGATTTTTGGACCTACCGCCAGGAGATTAAGAACCTCGATGCTCCTTTCGAGGATGCATCATTTTTTAACGTCGATGATCAATTCGACACCCTTTGGGACCAGGAACATCCAAACTTCGATGCAAGTGATGTAGAGGGGCCTAACCCTAAGGATGTATTGCAACACTCTGACAAAGGGAAACAAAAATGGAAAGTGGCAATGTAGCCTAGTACTGTGACTAGGAGGAGTATGTGGGTGAATACTTCATGATCGAGGTCATCACATTCTCGACTAGTAGCCATGGATAACCCTAGAGCAATGCAACAACTGATGGAGGTGGTAGATTTGGAGGACCCTCCACAAAGCAAGAGGAAGTGCATTGATACCTCTTTGGGAGTTGGTTTGCAAGAGGTTGTGATCGGCCAAGTATCAAAGATGAAAATGGTCACTCAAGTATCTTTCTCTCCCTCTTTTCTTGGCTCATAGTCTCTTGTTTCTTCTGCAATCCTTGCGACACCCATGGGTTTGGATTTGGACCCATCTTTCTTTATCCCCTCTGCAATGACTACGAGAGTTTTTCCCCTTTCCTCTCATGTTGGATAGATGGGTTTCACTCCCCCTCAGACTGCCCCATCACTGGTCGCATCCTCTTCAGCCACACCATCTACATCTACATCCATGCATTTTGCCCCGTTGATGTCTGAAGTTTTTGTCTCTATTGCATTTTTGGAGTCAATTCTGACTCAACCATCGCAACCATCAAAAATCAATACATCTCCTTTGCCACCACCATTTCCCATGAACCCCTCCATGCCTTCGTCGCTAGGGATTTGGAATATTCCTCCCTTCTCTCCACTCATGATTGCCCTTTCAAAGAAGAAAACATTTGAGGTCACCCACCTCTCATTTCCTTTCATTGTCCCTCTTGGCGCCCCTTTTGTAGGTGACCAAATCAATTCATCGACTCAATTCTTGTCTCAGAGTGATACAACAAAGAAAGCTCGAACTCTCTAACTCTAGAAGTGACAAGAAAAGGAAGCCAGAAGGCCAACAGAGCCCACTATCCATGCAATTTTTAACGAGGCTCAACAATCATTGCATTTCGTTACCCTGCATCCAAATATTGTCAAACCACAGGGGGAAATGCAACCTAATGACTATGACATCCATGTCATCGAACCAGACTTATGTGTTGCCCAACCACAGGACAAGGTCGAGCTAATGGAGGAAAAACAATGGGTGGTGATTACCGACTTCCTTAAATCTGGGCACAAATTGAAAAAGATGGAGGATGGGCTCAATACCATCAAAGCAAGGCTAGAGGTTGCATTGACCAAGGACAAAGTTTAGGAAGTAGAAAAAGTGTGCCTCACACAAAATGTGCAAGCTGAGTAGGCTAGCTTATAGAGGGAGCTCGAGAAATTCTAAGCCTGGGAATTTGATCGGATAGCCAAGCTGCAACAAAGAAACTAGGAATTATCTGACAGGTTGGCCAAATCAGAGGGGGAGGTTTAGCAGAATATCAAAGAGTTACAACAATTGAATACCCATCTAGAGAAAATGGTATGGGAAAAAGAGACAAACCAAGCAAGAGCGCAGGCTAAATTTTAGGAAGATCTTGGGAAATTTGGGCTTACACTGGATTAGGAGTCTGCAATCCAAATCCAGGATGAGGAAAAGTGGTTGGCTATGCAAAATGACCTTAAGGATAAGCTCACCTTTTCCATGGATCAAATTGTGGGGCTAATGCAAGAGATTGAGACATGGGATGCAAAAATTAATTCCTTGAAGGAGATCACCTAGACTCCCTCTCCACAATCAAACCTCTATTTAGTAGTCCAAAAATTGTATGCCTCTTACTAGGAAAAGGTCAAGTCCTTATCTACCCTCCAACCCACACTCCAATTTATGGTGGAGGCAATAGATTTATGCAGGAAGGTTCACACTACAATGGAACAGTTCCCATAATTCATAGGGGAAAAGGTTCTCGAGGCAAAAGGGTAGCTAAACAAGCTGTACACAGTGTCAAGTGAGGATTTGGAATGAGCAAGGATTGAGAATCAGAGAGCAGTCATTGGGATCATAAAAGAGTTTATCCACTACTAGGAGGCCACCCTTCATGCTCAGCGATGTTCGGCTACAATAGGGCGAACTATGGACAACATTCAGGCAAGGCTTTCAAAACTAACCGAGATGGGCTTGCCCTCTCCATTTCTTCCTGATGAATCGATGGCTATGGTGGAGCAGATTGCAGCTAAAATTGAGGAAAGGAATCAAGATTTATAAGTCTTCCAGAGTTTCAGCCAACCTCCTACCACTAAGGACATTGAGGGTGTAACTGATCAGATCACAAAGCTACTTTTCCAGCTTGAGGATGGGTCCAGAATATGTTCGGTGTTGCCTTTTAAAGAGTTGATTGACCTACATGAAGTGCATGGAATCCTCCGTGCCATATCAACACCTTCTGAGACTAACTGGTTTCCCTTGCAGGTCACTCTTTCTAAGCTCTAACTCCCAAATTCTCGATGAATAAAGCCCTAGTTTTGAAACCAGATAATTTTGGATTCACCATTCTGCACGCAAAATGCCACTATTAGTTGCCAAAATCTATGGATATTTAAAATACCCCATGCTCCCTTTGAGTTGCTTTTAGTGCTTTTCTCGGCTTCCAATTGTACCCGATAATTTTGAATAGCCTTCATGCCAAACTTTTGTTGTTTTTTGTTCAGTACCGCCACGTGTTGTCGAATTGCACACTAAAGGAAAGCTTCCCTTCCCTTCTTTTCTAAGCCTCGACCTGCTCCCGCATGTCAACAAGTCAGGTATGTTGGGTATGTTTCCATATAACTCTCTTTCGGGCCCCGACTGCCTCCACGTGGCCTTTGCCCATGCTAACCTTGGCAAGCCCCTCAAGCGGTGTCGATAGCAAGAATGTTGCCATGTGTCTTCTCATCACAATATCTCATCAAAGGTAAATGAGGATGAACTTCGGGCTAGGAAATGATGCCACGTATCCCTTCAACGCAACTACATAAAAGGGAGGAGTGATGTGGATGCAAAGATACCAAACTATGCCATGCTTTCTAACTATTTTCACTATAAGGAAACACTTGTTTGCATAAAATTAATCGGGACCACTGCCATCATTTTGCAGAGGATGTATCTGGCTGGTGAATGAATAGATTCATGCTCAAAAATATTTATGTTACAATGGTAGTGATGAATCATTGCTGCAAGCATTATGATTCATAATGAGGAATTATTTCTATTATAGGATCTCAGACAGTGGATGTCCTTGGCTATATATACTACTTCTTTAAAGGAGTAAAGGGTTACAATATGTTCAAAAATATCTTTGGAAGGATTTGGGGACACCAAGCCTTTGTCTTGTTATATAATTGTAAAGACTCATAGACTATGCCCTTGTAATTTGGCCTTTCTATTTCTTAAGTTATTGATAACATTATACTATGTTGTTTCTAAATTTGCAACTTCAATGATTTGAACAAAATGTTGAATTTAGAATCATTTCTTTGACTCTTTCCCTTCAGTAAAACTCTGTGCAACTTATTTTATGTTATGAAGTGAATTATTCAGGTCTTTCTATTTACTAGTGGTTATTCCGAGCATAACAGACTAATTAAGAAAGCCCTTAGATCGCATCTGTAAGATAGGTTTGTCATTCTTTATATCTAAGTCTTGGTGCATCACCTTATTTAGATCCATTTATTTTATAACGGCTTCATTTTACCCATCTGAAACCCTAGTTATAGAAGAAGCCAACTTCTTTAAAATCTAGAGGTCACTCAGTTTGGCACAATAGTCACCCCCTAAAACTGATTTTCCCATAAGAGGCTATTACCTTGCCAACTTTCAACATCAACAACAACATTTTCCAATTGCCAACACATGGGTAGTACACACACAATTGGAGACAGAATTGTGGAATTTGGAAAATACAAGATAGTGGCATACAATATAAAAGATGGGAAAGAAGCAAAGAAGTGTGAATTAGTCAGTGATAAGATTCCAATGTATCGGTTTATGGGCATTTTTCGTGATCGGGTGGTCTATAAGTATGCAAGGCATACACATAGAGTGCAATGGTTGGACTCAGAGTTCAAGTTATGCAAGGACACATTTCCAATTCATACCATCATTTCAATTGTCAACTTCATGGATAACTACACACTACAACTACAAAACAAGGTGCAATCATAGTACTACAACTCCACACAGGTTGCTATATTTGTGCATATAACATTCATCCATGTAAATGATAGGAAAATGGGAAAGTATTGAGGGAGTATCACTTTTACATTAGTGATGATCGCAAACATTCTATAGAGTTTGTGCAAGGTTGCTTTTAGATGTTCTATGTTGATTTGGCTAGTAGGGGCATATCATTTAGTCAAAATATCATATGATCAGGTAACTATACATCGCAATTCAAGAATGCCATAATTTTTTACTTGTTGAGGAGGATACATAGGATCAGTGGTGTTCATCATAAGTGGAACTTCTTAGAGGCTAGGCATGGAAAGCGGGAGCATGATGGAGAAAGTGCATGTATCAAAACAACCCTAGCGCGAGAAGAGTTAAAGTACACAGACAGTGTAAATTTGATAGATACAAGATCAATTGTCTAGTGATGCAATCATGCAATGGGTCCAAGTAGTGAAGGTAATTATTTAGTTCATAGATTTTTTCTTTTAGTAGATGATACTAACATTACAAAATATGAGGATTTTTGTACAGTAACAGGATCAAGTGAGCTACACTTTTTTAGAAGCTCCAATGCAGGTACATGGACTATCCATATGTGGAAGATGGAATGATTTTATTCTGCATCTACACTTCAAGCATGGAATAAATATGAGTCAACATAGTGGGTTGATGAATGGTTTGTAAGAAGTCTAACCCCACTTGACACTTATCAGCTCTCGATGGCTCTACAAATCATAGAGATACAATCATTTGTTGAATTTGATCATGTATTTGACCTACTAGAACCAGGTAATATATCTTACTTATAGTTTTTATTATGATATTCAATAAATAAATCTAGAAATATGAACATATAAATGTAGGGCACATTTATGCAGTGATTACAAATGAAGATAATGAAGAGGGTATAGATTATTACCTGTGTCATTGTGTCGAGGCCAAAAAGAAGCTGGAGGCCCTAGTTATAGATGGAGAAAACATAGAATATATTATAGGTTCAGTGGTTGTTATTGGAACATGGCTTAGAAGGTACCTAGTTAAGAATGTTGTAGTTTGATTGTTTGAGGACTTTGACACGCATCGAAAGATTCTTCACTACTCAAAACTTGTTGTCACCACCAACGTTCATTTGATCAAATATAAGGGCAGACCTGCAAACAAGAACTTGTGGAAAGTGTGTGAGTTTGACCATGAGGCAATACTTGACACAATAAAGAGTAGAGAAGACCCAAATGGTTCCCTGAATTTATTTGTAAGTATGCAGATATAATTTGTAAAGTCATGTTATTGATCATTTCTTTCTTTCAAGTGTTTAAGTTTGATTGTGTAAAGGTTTGCAAAATTGCATTAATGTAGATATGCAAAATGATGGTTATATGTTGCTCTCTATTGACCACCTGTAAGTTGGTATTCTAATACAATGAAAGGGAGGTTAACCAACTACAAATACAATTTCATCCAACTCAAACCAACATTTTTCCCTTACGACTCTTTTTCATCAACTCTTCACTATTTCAACCTAGTTTCCTTGTAGGTCTCCAACTTGATGTCTTCACAAATATATTTTTGAGAAGGTTGTCTCTTTACAAGACTTTCACCTTTTAAGATCCCCTTTAGGCCCTGTCAAAACATAACTCAAAACCTCAATAGGTCAGTTTGAAACAACTCCACTTAAGATGATTTTCAACGCTGGAAAGGGCTCCAATTAGCCCACTTTTACAAAGGGACACACTTTCTAACTTGCTGTCAATCCAAAATTACACTAGAAATACCTTAGACTGCCTCTAAAATAAAAAATTCTTCAATATCTGATCCAAAACTCGCCTTCTAGAGTCCCATTCCATGAAAGCCTCATTTTTCACACAATAGACAAGCATTTATTAAAAAACCCATCTCCAAGCCTCTTGTGACCTTATCACCACTTCAAACACCCTTGTTTAAGCCTACACATGCTTAATAATCCTTAATATTATGATGCCATTTTTTTATATGGACATACACTTGATTATTGGATAATTTGATATATAGAAGTTGAGAATCAAAATAATCTGTTTGCCATGTGCATGTTTAAACTATTCGAAAATTTAATCTTGAGCAATGGTTAAATATCAATGTACAATAGCATAAAAAATAATGGTTATATTATATAGTTCACAATAAAAAATAATGAATAATGGTTAAATTATGTCATATATTGCTTAGTTCTTTATGATTATTGTTAGAATCAAACATGTTATGATACCATGTTAGAATTGGCTATGGATGCCAAGATCTATGGACCAAATAGAAAGCACAAAGAAGAGAGAAAATAATGTGACAAGAATAAACTGTATTCAATGTCAATATGATATGAGATGTGTGTTTTAAAATGAGAGACCCCTTGGTTATATAGCCAAGGTGAGTACATAGGAGTGCATACGATTATGACAAGTGTCGTAATCTTATGACATGAGACAAATATGAAAAGCTATCACTCCACCTAAAGTGGAAAGGTGATAATGTGATAACCACCACAAATAGTGGATCACCCACAAAAGGTGGAAACCTAATCACATGATATGTCCATGAAAGGTGGGAGTGATAAAGTAATAACATGATAAGTCCACCAAAGGTGGAAAATCTCCAACAACTCCTATGTGGTCACTAAGTAAACTTAACTAAGGTGTAATGATGACATAGGAAAAGGTACAAGACAATTAATTACACCAACAATTATATTATATAGTTTAAACAAATTTGAGGACAAGAAAAATGGTAAAGTTTAAATACACAAATGTCATTGTCTCACACTACATATTTCATATTCGATTATCATTACATAGTGAAATTCAAAAATTATCATAGTTTTATGTTGATAAACATGCCAAACTGATGCAAAACAAGGTGGAAAACTCTCAATAAACTCAATTTGATTAGGTTCAATCAATAATTCATCCCTTACAATTCCTTTTCATCAAATTTTCACAATTTCATGCTAGGTTCCTTGTAACACTCCAAAAGTGGTTCTTTAGGGATATCTTTTAGAGAAGGCCATCTCTCCAGAAGAGCAAGACCTTTTTAGATACCCATTATTGTCTTCTTAAACATATCTCAAAACCCTCACTTTTGACAAATTTCAAGGGGGGTTTATTGAAAACCTCACCTCCAAACCTTTCCTCACTGTTTTAATGCCTCCAAAACCTTCAAATATGTTTTACCTTGCTTAATTAACTCTTACAAAGTGTTGTCCCAAGTGTTTTTCATCACTATCTACTCTTAACCTCCAAATTTCACTCAAAACACACATGTTTTACAACTAGGCATCATGCCCAAACCCCAAAATGGCCACCCCTGCTCCTGAAATCATGCATACATGACCCCTACACCTAATTATTCTATTCCACTGAGTTACATTAGAATGGAATGGGTGGAATGGCCTAGAACATATTTTTGTTACTTGAAACCCTCAAAGCGGAACTCACACTGGCAGATTCTTGAAAATGGGCTCTAGAAACCACTAGAATCAATGATATTGCACCAAACCAATTGTACTTGAAAGTAGATTGAGCCTATTAATAATTACAATTCACATCATAGCAAAACAAGGTCTGCACAGGCCATACGAAGTCTGTAACAATAGAAAATATAGGAAATTTGCAGAGTAACCACATCTTATTGATGATTAATCTTCAAAACAAACTTTTCCAACATTGCTCGGGCCTCTTGAGGTCTTTTTACACTTGTAGCCTTCAATTTCACCTCATCAAATGACTACAACTACCATTTGAACTTCTTTGACCATTGGTATTCCCTATTTTGCAATTTTACAATTTTGCATTTTTGCATTTTTGTATATGACAATTTTACAACATTTTGTAACTTTTACGATATTGAACCAAAATACCCCAAAACTCACCAATTACATCAAAATAGTCTCAAAGTGGTGCAAAGCACTTTGTTGCTCCATTTTGTGGAATGAGTCATGTTAGGTTGTTTTAGTCATGATATTGTCAAATAAGGCCATGCTAGGCCATTTTGTAATGTTGATGTGATTTTTTGAGTCATTGCGGGGTCATTAAAGGTAAATATAGCCAATATTGCAAAAGTTGTCATGAGAAAATGTTGTAAAGTTGCAAAAAAATTAAGGTTGGAGAATGGAAACGATCATTGGTTTCAAAAGGTCATTAGAGGAAGTTGAAACAGTTAGCTTTAGGTGGGAAAATGTTTATCTATGTGAAATCTATCGATGTGAATGGTTGTTGAAGATTTTTGAAGGAAAGATCAATCAAATATCTTTGTTTTACAATTATTTTTTGGGTATCTTCATTGTTTCAGCCTATGTATAGGTCCATACAATAGGAATTTCCTCTAAGATTATTTGAACCTGTTGTAGGCTTGTGTTTACTTCAATTTGCAAAATATTTGAGGACTTTACATTGCCTTCGAAGGAAGGTTGAGTGCATTCTTTGAAGTTGCTTGTTTAAGGTTGTAGTTAAGGGTTTGAGGGTCAAAATTTATTAAGAGGCCATTCCACCTACTATTCAGGCTATGATTCAGTGGAATGGGCTTGGTTAGAATAAAATTATGTGTAGGAATAGATATCTAGTTGTGGCAAAGACATTTGGTGGAGATTTCCACGTTGCCCCTATGGAAAAAGTATGAATTTAGTCCTAGGAGGCATAACTTGAAGTAGCAGATTAAAGAAATAGTTTGGAAGAAGGTTAGAACCAGATTGTTTCAATTTTATTAGGTGGAGTTTGATGTGATAGAAGGTCGGCAAAGGTAGAGTAGGTCATTTGTATGTTTGGGCTTGAAGCCCTAGTTCAACAAAGAGTGAAAATGGGTGAAATTGAGAGATTTTAAGAAGGAAATATGTGAGAAATTTGGGGGCAGCATAATTTTAAGGTGAATTAAGTTTTTGTAGGGTGCACTAAGAGTGTTTGAAAATATTTTGAGTTTTAATGAGGTCTGGAGATGGGGTTTTCAATAAACCCCTGCTTATTTGGTGAAAAATGAGGGTTTCATGAAAGAGGGTGTTAGAAAGCGAGTTTTGATTCAGTGGTTGAAGAATTTGTGGTTTTGGAGGAATTTTGAGGAGTGTCCAATGGTATTTTGATTGGCCAGAAAGATTGAAGAAGAGTTCCTTTGTTAAAATGGGCTAATTGGAGCCCCTTTTCCAGTGTTCAAGGCCAGTTTGGTGGTATGGTTCCAAACTAAGTACACGTGATTCCTTGATATGTTTAAAAGTGCCCTAATGGGTTTCTTAAATGGTAGTTTTTTTGTGTATTTGAGTGGTATTTTGAAATTTCTGAGAGGAAAACCTAGGTTGCACACCTACAAAACTGAATAGTGAAGTTGAGAAGAGTCACCCTTGTTAGGGTTTGAAGGTTGGAAGTTTAATTTCTTCAAGTGAATTTGAGTTTGGATAGTTTTGGAACTCCATATTCATGAACAAAAACATTAAGACACCCTAAGCACTAACTGGTACAGGAGCACCAAGAGCATTTAATGCAAATGTTGACAATTGAGGTCTTTTGGTTATTTAGGGGTATTTAAGTCCTTTTGTTCAAAAAATAAGGTAATTTATACCATTTTATGATTTAATGAATGTTGTTATAGGTCTTTAGGTGGTTGGAAGGTATAAGTTGCAAAATATTGCAAAAATTGCAAAATTGTGTAAAAGTTGTAAAAATTGCAACTTATTATCAAATGGTGGAAGTTCAAGAGTCATCTTGTTGTAGTTCATGGGGAAATCAGTCGGAAGTTTTTTATTCATATTTTTAATGGATTTAAAAGGCCTTGTGAATGTTTGAAGAGAGATTAGCTCTTGATAATTTGAATCTTGAATACAAAAATCACTATTTTCTTCGAAATTTCTATGTTTTGCTTTATAATCTACAAATTCAAGGCACTGTACTTGCCCGTACTTAATACTTTTGATCCATGTTGAATATAATTTGATAGAGGTCCATTGTAGCTTTGATTTGAATCTATTCTTGTGAGCAGGGAATATATTTTGATGAGGTTTTGATTGCTTCCCCTAATGATTTTTTTGAGTTTTTACTATGAAAATAATGGCTGCAAGTTCAAATTCATAATGCACTCAAGAAGGTCGGAGATTAGTTCAAAAAGTCTATGATTTTTTTTTACAAGGTTTTTGAAGATTTGAAAGAGCAGGGAGGCGAACTTGAGTGTTTGGGCATGATGTCGTAGTTGACAATATTATGCATTTGAGTGAAAATTGGTGGTTATGAGAAGGAAAGTGTAGTAAAAACTTGGGGAAGAATTTTTTTAAGGTTGTTTAAGCTTGTGTAGGTCATCTGAAGCATGTTTGATGCTTTGGCAAGCTGAGATAGGTGTAGGAACAGGACTTTCAATAAACCCTCCCTAAATTTGTTAAAAATGAAGGTTTTATGAAAAGTGAACTCTATGAGCGATTCCTTGGCTAAAGGTTGTAGATTTGGTGGTTTTAGAGGTTGTTTAATGAATTCCCATAGGAATTTTGGGTTGGTAAGTTGTTTAGAGAGGTGATTCTTTGTTAAATTGGCCTATTTGGCCTAATTGGGACAATGTAGAAGCATGAGTTTGAGAGATTTCTTTCAAAACACTTATATGAACTATTGAGATGTGTTTGTGTATGCCTTAAAGGATATGTGAAAATCTATTTGGTTAGTGGATTCAATGAGTATTTTGGTAGATTTGGTCAAGAAACTAGGTCAGCAAACCTACAAGTGAAATTGGGTGAATTTGTGAAGAATTGTTGAGATAAGTTTTTAAAGGTTGCAAGTTGTCTCTACAAACTTAAATTGTGATTGATTGAATGTTTTGGACCCTGATATACATCAAATACCTTGGACAGATCACATGGGGTCTGAAACAAGAGATTTTCTCACTTGAAACACCCACCAACTCATCTAACAACAAAACCCTACCTCTACCTATCAAAACTAGCCTAATACATTCAAATATTAGGGTAGGCCTTACAAAAATAAGGCCCTAAATCCATCCCCTACATCAATATTTCTACCCTCAAAACCCCAACTCAAAAAATTTTCATATTTCCTTCACAAACTCCTTATAGCATTACAAACATAGGTTTTTGTCCATATCTTTCAAAATACAATGAAGACCGAAAAACCAAACATCATTCTAGATACCCATTATGGAATTCTTCAACATTTATCAATTGTGCATATGCTTGTTTCAGACCATCACCTCTTAAAATTGACTGGTACGCTACCCCTTGAGCGAATTATGCCACTTTTCTAAAGAAACTTCAACATGCTCGTATTCAGACACCGTTACAATTAGAAACTTCACGTCTAAGTGTATGAGATCATGTTGGGAACCTATACAATAACCCCTCTTGGTTTTTTCTATCTAAGAGGCCTTTTCCCATGGTGGTGAAATCTCACTTGGAGAAAAAGTTACCAAATGCAAGTAGTTAAAAGTTGCAAAGTGGTGCAACTTTCGTTTCACAACTCGTGTGACCAAATGGACTATTCTGACGCATCTAGTTGGGTACGTTTACACTAGTGATGGTCCTCTTTTGCATCAAAATATGTAGAATCGCTCTGAGCTACATTCAACGGATAGAATCCCTTAAGAGTCCAAAGAGCAAAATGGTTGCAAACTTCAGAATGCTCCTATTCAGACACTGTGATGCTTAGAAACTTCTCATTTGAGCATATGGTATTGTGTTGGTCCCCTCTAATTTAAACTCTCTCAATTTTCACTATCTTGAAGGCCTTTTCTCGTGGTGGTGAATTCTCACTTGGGGAAAAAGTTGTCAAATGCAAGTAGTTGAAAGTTGCAAAGTGGTGCAACTTTCATTATACGACTTGTGTGACCAAATAAACAGTTCTAACACATTTGGGTGGGTACTTCTATGCTAGGCATGCTCCTCTTTCGCACTAAAACACACAGAATCACTTTGAGCTACATTCAACCGATAAAATCCCTTAAGAGTCCAAAGTGCAAAATTGATGCAAACATCAACATGCATGTATTTGAACACTATGATTCTTAAAAAATTCTCATTTGAGTGTATGGGACCATTTTGGGCCCCTCTGTAATGAAATCTCTCAGTTTTTGCTATCTCGCAGACCTTTTCCCGTGGTGGCGAATTCTCGCTTGGGGAAAAAGTTGTCAAATGCAAGTAGTTGAAAGTTGCAAAGTGGTACAAATTTTAATCTACCTATCGTGTGACCAAACAGACTATTCTGACATGTCTGGGTGGGTACATTTATGCTAGGTATGGTCCTCTTATGCACCAAAATACGTGGAATCGCTTCAAGCTACTTTCAACTGGGAGAATCCCTTGAGAGTCCAAAGTGCAAAATGGTTGCAAACTTCAGCATGCTTGTGTTCGAACATTGTGACACTTAGAAAAAAATTTCTGAGTGTATGGGATTATGTTGGGCCCCTCTACAATAAACTCTCTCATTTTTTCTATCTCTGAGGCCTTTTCCCATGGTGGCAAATTCTCGCTTGGGGAAAAATTATCAAATGCAAGTAGTTGAAAGTTGCAAAGTAGTGCAGATTTTGTTTTGCAACTCATGTGACCAAATAGACTATTTTGACATGTCTGAGTGGGTATGTTTATGCTAGGAATGGTCCTCTTTCACACTGAAACATGTAGAATCACTCTGAGCTACATTCAACCGACATAATCCCTTAAGAGTCCAAAGTGCAAAATGGCTGCAAACATCAACATGCTTGTATTTAGACACCGTGACACTTAGAAAATTCTCATCCAAGCGTATGGGATTGTGTTGGGCCCCTCTACAATAACCTCTCTCAGGTTTTTCTATCTCAGAGGCCTTTTCCCATGGTGGTGAATTCTCGCTTGGCGAAAAATTTATCAAATGCAAGTAGTTGAAAGTTGCAAAGTGGTACAACTTTCGTTCTGCAACTCGTGTGACCAAAAAAAATATTCCAACGTGTCCAAGTGGGTACTTTTATGATAGGAATGGTCCTCTTTTACACCAAAACATGAGGAATCGCTCTGAACTACATTCAACCGACATAATCCCCCAAGAGTCCAAAGTGTAAAATGGAAGAAAACTTCAATATGCTCTTATTTGGACACCATGATGCTTAGAAACTTCTTGTTTGATCATTTGGGATTTTTTTAGGCCCCTCTACAATAAATTCTCTCAAATTTTTCTATCTCTGAAGCCTTTTCCTACGGTGGAAAATTCTCGCTTGGGGAAAAAGTTGTCAAATGCAAGTAGTTGAAAGTTGCAAAGTGGTGCAACTTTTATTTTGCAACTCGTGTGACCAAACAAACTATTCTGACACATCCGTGTGGGTACGTTTATGCTAGACATGGTCCTCTTTTACACCAAAATACGTGGAATCACTTTGAGCTACATTCAATTGGTAGAATCCCTTAAGAGTCCAAAGTGCAAAATGGCTACATACTTCAGCATGCTCATATTCAGAGACCATGGTGCTTAGAAATGTCTTGTATGATCTTATGGGATTTTGTTGGGCCCCTCTAAAATAACCTCTCTCCATTTTTTCTATCTCAAAGGCCTTCTCCCATGGTGGTGAATTCTCGCTTGGAGAAAAACTTGTCAAATGCAAGTAGTTGAGTGTGTAAAAATGACTTTTTAGCCATTCCACCCATTGTATCCTATTGTAACTTGGTGGAATGGAATAATTAGGGGTAGGGAAAATATGTGCATGGTTTTTAGAGTAGGGGAGGAAAGTTGAGTGGCTTTGTGTGATGCCCTAGTTGGCAATTCGATGAGTTTTGGTGAAATTGAGTGGTTTAAGAGTGGAAATGGTTGAAATCCTTTGGGGCAATAGATTGTGAGGGAATTTTAAGCATGTGCAGGTTTTTTAAGCATGTTTGATTCTTTTTCAAGGTGTTATGAGTTGTGGGAATAGGATTTTCAATAAACCCACCCTAAACTTGCTAAAAATGAGGATTTTGTGGATTTGGAGGTTTTTTGGTTTGGTAAATGACTATCTATAGTTATTTGGGATGGGCAGATAGTTTGGATTATAGTTGCTTTAAAACTTTGGCCTAATTGGCCAATTAAGACAGCGTAGTAGCCTTGTTTTGTTGGTGTTAGCCCAAACTGACCTAGTGTGTTTTTGTGATATGTTTTTGAAGGCTTAAAAGGGTGTCTAAAAAGGTGAGTGGCTTGAGAGTTGGCAATAAGATTTTTAGAAAAAGGTGAAGAAGTTGGGTCTACAAACCTATAAGACAAATAGTGAAGTTTGAGGAGAATCAACCTTGATAAGGTTTGGAGAAACAAAGGCTTGGTGTATCAGTTGGATATGTGTTTAGTTGATTGAAGGCCTCTCTGCTCTGCATCATGCTATTGATTACTATTACACTTTGATATATTTTTTCCATGCATGCATCCATAGCTTGTTTGAAAGCACTTGTTTTAGAATTTTAGCCATAGCAGCAAGGTAATGAATTGATTGATAAAATGCTTTAGTAGAAATGTATGAGAAATTTCATAGCATAGACAAGGCAATGAACTGTTTGAAATAAATACCTCAAAGAAATGTGGTCCCATGGTGATGGAATGCCATGACAAGCACAATGAGACCACATGTCTTTGAGGAATTTTTTTGAACAATTCACTACCTTGTCTATGTTATTGCTTATTATTATGCGTTGATAGATTTTTTCCAAGAATCCATAGATTGTTTGGAAGCACTCGTTTTAGGATTTTAGCCATAGTAGCAAGGCAGTGAACTATTTGATAAAATGCTTTGGTAAAAATGTATGAAAAATGTGGTAGCATAGACAAGGCACTAAATTTTTTGAAAAAAAATCCTCAAAGAAACATGGTCTCATGGTGATTTAATGCCATGAAAATCCATAGTAATTCGCTTGTCATGGAATTCCATCACCATGAGACCACATTTCTTTGAAGAAGAATTTTCAAGCAGCTCTTTGCCTTGTCTATGATATTGCTTGCTATTATGCTTTGCTAGATTTTTTCCAAGCATCCATAGCTTTTTTCAAAGCACATGTTTTAGGTTTTTCTCCATAACAACAAGGAAATTAACTATTTGATATAATTCTTTGATAGACATGTATGAAAAATGATAGCAACCAGGGGAGGTCCTACAACCACACAACACAATTCCACACAAAAAAACAACTTTCAAGTGATAATTTCTCAAATAATCTTTATCTCAACAATCCTTCTTTATGCTTGGGTGAACCCACAAAAGTGGTTTACAATTGGAATGAGGAAGGAAAAGTTGAAAAAAATGACCCCATGCCAAAAAAAATCATTTTTGGGGTTCGAACGAATCAAAAGAGGGTTCAAATGAACTAGGGTTTGAGCGAACTCATTCAAATAACTTCTCACCATTCCCGCAAAAAAAAAAACCCTTTTGGAAAGTGGATTCGAATGAACCCCTAGGGGTTTATTTGAACCCCCCATTTCCCTCCTCCCCCTCAGGTGGTAAAAATGTCCAAAATTTTACGCTTCGAAGCTCGAGTTGAGGAAGAAAATGGAGGAGACCTCACAAACCCAATTGGATGATGGTATTCCTCGGAACGCGCTATCCAACGAATATAATTTTAATATTTTTTAGTTTTATTATGTATTTATTTTTTTAGTTTTATTAAACATAGATTTTTCACCGAAAATCAAGCTACTTGTTTTGCACATCTGGAAAAATAGCAAATTATCAAAAAAAAAATTAAAAATATGTTCAGGTTGGGTATTGATGTCCTTGATCCATTAAAAAAAAATAATTTTGATACATACAGAAAAATTTGTTGTATATAGTCCACCTATGTTTGAACTGTAATTGGTTTGACTTTGAAACTTGATTAAGGAAAAAATATTTAATAAAACACTATGAAACCAAATGAAAGTGCTAGATATCATAGTTACAAATTTAAATTCGAAAAAATTAGAATTTTATCCTTCATACAAAAAAACTTATGTTGTATATGGTGAGTGTCACTTCTTAAAAATGTTGTTTTAAAAAAAAACTAGTTTTCAAAAGAGATGGAAAAAGAAGTGCAATCTGATTCCAAATTTTTTGAAAAAAATATATTTAGAATCTATAGACAAAACATCACAAATCACTAGTTTGCATCATCTTCAAATTCCTCATGATTTAGCTGCTATAGGAGCCCAAAAGTGAAGATTTAGTTTTATAAAATCAATTTAGTGCCTAGTTTGCCCAAAAATTATAAACTAGTATTGTGGGATCACTCGCCTTGTAGCATGGCAACTCACTCAATCGGGTATATCTCCTTGGTGTTGTCCTTTCAAATCAGGACCATCAAGGTTTCAAACACCCATCAAGGTACTCAAAAACATAACACAACCACTAAATAGGTTACTTTGATGCAACTCTCTCAAATCAGGCTTTTAACACCAACTAGGCCTTAAATTAGGCCACCTTTACAAATGGACTCTACCTTAAGCTTTCCCATTCACTCAAAATTCAATTGGGAAGCTCTCTACAGGTTACCAAACCAAATATTCCACAATTTTTTCTCAAACATCCACCCTCCAAGATACCTAAACTCAAAACCCTCTTTTATAGCCAAAAATAAAGGGTTTTAATGGAAATCACATTTCCAGACCTCAATCAAAATTGAAACCACCTCAAACTAGTTTAAAAGCCTCTAAAAATACTCAATTCAATAAGAAACAATGCTTCCCCAACCTATTTCACTCATTACCATACCAAAACCTCTCTTTTCCACTTGGAAAACACAATTTTCCACTCTAGGGCTTCATGCCTAAAACATTTCCAAGCCTCCCCTACACTCTTTCAAGATTCCCTCACTTTTTTATTGATGTTTTAGTCTAATGACACAAGTTAAAAGAGCCACATAAAGTGGAAAGGGTCGAGTTTACATTTTAAAGGCTACAAACCCTTAAAACATGGTATAAAACCAGTCACAAAGAATTTGCTCAAATCAAATGAAATAAGTGGCCAACTCACACCTTAAATTAATTAAAAATATATTTAGAACATTATGCAATTGTACGGGCCATACAATCACCGCAAACTCAAAAAATATAGAAAGAGAAAAATAGAGTATTATTAATGTTCCAATCTTTGAAATCTTCAAAAATCCAACTTACATCGATGGTTTCCACCTTATTTATTCCTTTTCCCTCCAAAATGACTTTCCTAATGCCTACAACTACCTTTTGAAATGCTATGACCATTTTCCTTCCCTAAAAATGCAATTTTGCAACTTTTTAGCAACTTTACATCTTTTTTCAATATTTTGTACTTTTTGCAAACTTGACCTTCTAAACACCTAGCTATCAACTAAAATGACTCATTACAATATAAAATGGTCTCATTGACCTTATTTTTGACAAAATACCTCAAAACCTAAAGCCTACTCCTCAGCACCTTCAATTGACAACTTCTATTCAATGGTGCTCCTACACCAAAAAATGTGGTAGCATAGAAAAGGCATTGAACTCTTTGAAAAAATACCTCAAAAAAATGAGGTCTCATGGTGATGGAATTCCATGACAATCAAAATCAATTTGATTTTCATGGCATTCCATCACCATGAGACCACATTTCTTTGAGGCATCTTTTCAAATAGTTTGTTGCCTTGTCTATGGCTTGTCATGGCATTCCATCACCACATTTATTTGATGCATCTTTTCAAATAGTTCACTGCCTTCTCTAAGCCATTGCTTACTATTATGCTTTTGATATATTTTTTTGAAGCATCCATAGCTTGTTTGAAATAACTTGTTTTAGGCTTTTAGCCATAGCAATAAGGTAGTGAACTATTTAACAAGATTCTTTGGTAGACATATATGAAAAATGTGGTAACATAGACAAGGAAATGAACTATTTGAAAAAATACCTCAAAGAAATCTGATCTCATTGAATTCCATGATAAGAAAATGGAATTGGCAACAACTGCTCCTAGTTATTAGTTATGCAATGTGAAGTAATTGCATAACTGGTTAGTTTGACTTTGTAGAAACTATATTGTAATTGAAATTTTTTCATCTATCAACATCTATTTATTAGTTATACAATGTGAAGTAATGCTTTGACTTTGAAATATGTGCAATGCAATGTAATCAATGATATGAATATAAACTACAAAAATCTAATTTTTACAATTCATTAGTTAATTTTTTTATTTTATTTGCTCTCTATATCTCTATATGCTATGGAAATACCTTTCAATTTTTAAAAAAATACTTTTTTATCTCTTGTTCTACAATTTTTTAAATATGATTTTTTCTCAATTTTTTCAAAAACTCATATACTTTTGGTTTGTCGATTTTTTCCCCAAAATATTTTTTTTGCTATGCATTGGAAGCATGAAGCATACATGTGAATAAGTGAGGCACAAGTAATTGAAGACTTCCAAAGGATACAAAAACCACCAAGAATGGAGATTATTTACACAATATGCTTTAGATCCCTCTAGGGGAAAGAAATAGATCCCACATTACAATAAATGACCCTAATACATAGTCATTTCCCTCTAGGGGAAATAAATATATCCCATGTTGCCTTCAAAATTTGGCTGGATGGAGTGACTGTTGGTTCTCTTGTCTTTCGAACACGCTCGCTAGTCCTCCTCTCTTCACTTTGGACCTTCAATTGATACAATAAAAATTAAAGATGTTAATTTACATATAAATTGAATTGTGGAATGACATTTAACAAAATATAATCACTTACTGCATACATATAGTCATAATGCACATTTAAAGCATTACAACATCCACGATTTGGAGTGACAACCACCTGTAGCAACCATCAAGATATAAATTAAACTACATAAAATTATCGTAAATTCTTTCTATAATAGACCATAAAAGAGTAAATATAATGTCAAATCGACTAATCTGTTGCATACCTCTCTCAATGGATCAAAACTGGCTATTGTTGCAACAAATCCATGGTCCATCGTGCCACCAACATCACCAGATTTTTATGATGTCAGCAACAGTAAATGAAACAATATCTCAGGTATCAATATAAAGAAGTTCAGGAAGACCCTTTATAACTATCATAAATGAAAGAGTAAATGGTTGGCCTCAGTTGAGACTACAATATAGTGCTTATAGATCATAGAATGGTGAAAGTACTAAGTCCACTGGGATAGTCCAAACTCTTACAAATGCCAAATTTTAGTGCTCATTGAGATTCGCATTGCATATGCTGATGAACTAATGATAATGCCACAATGAAGTTCACATTAATGAAGTGAGGATTACTATGTTAGTAGTATCTTTCAAAGGGATAATGGAACATACGATGAATTGTGGTGTGTCTACGGCTTTACTATAGCATATGAAGTTGGTTTTTGAGGTGTTCAACAATAGTGGAGAAGACAACATTGGTCAATATTGAGTGGAAGAAAATTTATTTCTTCTAATGGTGGATAGGATAAAATTTGGATGGAGGTGTTATAGCATAGACGAGATAAACAAACAAGACCAACAAGGGATAATGGAACATATGGTGAAATAATAGAGCGTACAATGGCATGGGAGTTGAATGTGATAATGGAATATGGGATGGACTATAATAGATTAATAGGATGGGCTAGGATGGGATAATAAAATATAGCATGAACTATTAGAGGTTAATGGGATAGGATTATGAGGGAATAAAGGAACATAGGGTGAATTAGGGAAAGATAGTGGGACAAGACCAAGAGGGGATAATGGAGTTCATAAGGTGAAATAAGAGAGGGTAATGGGATGGTAATAGAAGGTATTAATGGAACATAGGATGGACTAGTATAGATTAATGGGATGGGCTAGGATGGGATAAAAAAATATAGGGTGGAAAATTAGAGGTTAGTGGGATGTGATTAGTAGGGAATAATGCAACATAGGGTGGATTAGGAGGTGTCTAGGGTTTGACTATAGTACACGAAGTGTGAACTTGACCTGTGTGTAGCAATAATAGAGAAGAGTTATCTAGGATGAAATGTGGATAAATATGGTATAACATGGAATGGATAAAGGAACATAGGGTGGAACATAGGGGATCATGGAACATCTAGGGTGAAATAATAATAGGTATAATAAGATGGGAGTAGAAGGGAATAATGACACATAGAATGGACTAGAAGATATTAGTGGGATGGGCTAGGAGGGGATCATGGAAAATAGGGTGAACTATTAAATGTTAATGGGATGGAATTAGGAAGGATTAAAGGAAAAAAATGTGAATTAGGAGAAGATAATGTGACACGATCAAGGAAAATAAATGCAATGTTTGTGTTTCTCATCAATTTTTTTAGATTTGTATACACAAAATTACAAAAACTAGCTAACATTGATTTACAACACCATTAATGAATAAAGGCTACTTGAGTGTAAGTTGTTTGAGGAAATGAATTGTGATGTGTGGAGGTCGAAGGTCCACCAGGAAACTATTTGAAATCCAAAGCATGTTATGAGAAAAACATTCAAATATAACATTCAATTGTTCAAATGCAATAATAATATTTTTAATACTAGTTGCATACCTATGGACTCATCGTCGAGAATGAATAAGGGTTTGTAGGAATGAAGCACGTCTCATGAACAATCTGACCCTGAAATTTCATCATATCAAAATTCTACTAATTTAGTTACTCTTAAATTGCAAAATATAATTTACTAAACAACATTAAATGAACTTGCTGAATTTTACCTGACTGTCAATGTCAAATGTATCATTTAGAAAATCATCTATGAACTTAGCCATCGCCTCTGCAACTAATATAGGCTATGTAGCTACATCACAAGCACTCTGATAATCGTACATGTAAACAACACCACAAGCACCACAATGGTGGGGTGGAGCTTGGGGCCTATGCATTTCGTCCACATTAGGCTCTACTAGAGGCCTCACATGTTGTAAAATGGTTTGGTTGAGTGATCCAATCAACTCCAACGGGTCCACCTCTACACTATCCTTAACAATGGAAGGAACTATGACATGCTCCACCATGGGTCTAGCCAAGGGTCTCGGTGACAACTATGGATTACGTTGTGCAACATGTCTATCATGTGTGGAGCCCCCACCTCTACCCTGAAAGTCTAAGATGTTAAAATAGTTTTGCATTTTATTGAGGACAAACTCATAATAGAGTTTCCTCATTAAGTATCATGGTACCTCATGGTTATTGCATGGAGGTTGGTCAAATACCATCCACCACCGCTCCCAAAATTTATTTTTAATTAGCTCATGGTGGCCCCAATGGATGGGGAACCTCTTGCATGCATGAGTCAAAGGTGCATTGGTTCTCGGGTTTGTAAATAGGGCACACAAGTTAGCTTTGCTATTTTTTTATTTTTTGACATCTGCATATGACAAACCACTAGCATAAAATTGTCTCATCCCATGCCTCTTATTTGACCAAAAATAAAAATTCTCACTCATTTCTCCTACATGAGTTACAATTGACTTCAATGATTCAACAATCCCTCTCTTATAAGGGTGGGTTTCGACATACTCGATTAATCTTCCAATTAATTGTTCAATGTCTTTTTTATTAATTTCAATTTGATTTAGATTTTAGAATATTTTCTTGTGTTCCTTGAGGATTCCTATGAATTGATGAAGAGGTTTCAGGTTGTTCTTGTATAGGAGGCTCTTTGTGAGGGGGTGATTGTGAATTCTCAATGTTTCGAGGTGGAGATTCATTCCCTGAGAATTAGAAAAAACTTTTTTTATAAAAGCCTATTTCAGTTTGCATTCTAAATCAAATTCAAAATAAATAGAATAAAAATACATATCTCTTCACAATCTTTGACCTCTCTGACGTGTTGGTGGCATCCTCGTGAAAAATCACAAGCTAAGGATACAATTAATGGATGAGATTTCGTGAGTGCAAGTTGCAGAGCTCAAATCCTCCAAGCCAAGCCATGGGTTGAAGTGAAATGAGGGTTCGAAAGGCATTTTTGGCTTTTATTTTACTTTTACATTTGGCGCACACCAAATTTGGTGTGCGCCAAATGGCCAATTTCGGCCTTTTTTCTGAATTTTTCCAGTTGGCACCAAAATTGTGTCATAGATTGGTACACTTACCCCAATCCTAAAAATTAATATTTAAGCATTTACAAAATTATAAAAAATATTATAAATAAACATTTCTATACAAAATTTCTCTTTACTAATTGTAAAACATGTGGTTTCTTTCACCATATTCATATCTTATTACATCATTCTTATACTACTTAATAGAGATACAAAATAAATTAATAAGCTCAAACAATATTAGACATTTACAAATTTATAAACTATCACTATAAATAAGTATTTCTTAGCAAAGTTTCACATTAAAAATCTTGAAACATATTGTTGTAAGAGTGTATACAGTACTAACAATATAATTAAAAACTAGCATGCATATATTAATTAATAATATATGTAAAAAATGCTAAAATTTATCATTATCAAGGTGTCTATTGATTTGAGGAAAAATGCTTACATCTTTATTAACATTATTAAATAAAGATTACATGTTATAAAATTATTAATTTTAGTTTTTTTATAATTAGTATTTTTTCTTTACTTAACATTATCCTTAAATTTGAAATATAATTTTTTTTTAAAACTTTTTTGATCTTTTTCAAAAATATAAAATGCAATTGACTCTTTTTCTAGTTTACAATGTATTAAAACTAAAAAAGCAACTCTTAAATAATTAATTCTTAAGTAATTTAAAAATATATATATAATAATTATAAATAATATTAATTTTAAAGAGAAATATTAAATGATTTCATTGTTTCTTTTCAAAATAAAGATAATTCTCTAAAAAAAATATTCAATAAAAATATAACTTACTTTATAACACTTTAAACGTAATTAGTTAGGGGGTGCTCGGTGAGGTGGGGTTGTGTGGTGCCAAGGTGTTCGGAGTGGTGGCACTGTGTGGTGTGAGGGCAGTGGGTGGGGGCTTCGGTGTGGGTTTGTAGGGGGTGGCTTGGTGTGGGTTGGGTTTTGGGGTTAGTGCGGAGGGATGGTTGATGCATCCAAAAGTCTGGTGCTTGGTGGGTCAAAGCCATCTCAGACCTTTTCGGCTGCCACGCATGCTCAAAAGTCGGATTCGTCTTTTCTAGGTGAGAGCTCAATGCTCAAGAAAGTGAATGGGTGCTTGCCACGGAGTCACGATCGCCCTATTTTAGTTATATCTCCTGAGTCGACTCAAGAGGACATTGTTTATTGGAGCCAACATGTTCTGATCTGTAATTTTTTGGGTATTCATGTTCCTCTCTCAACACTTGAGTCTTGAATCTGACAGACCTGGCGAGTTGAAGGTGATTTCGATCTTCTGGTGGCTGCGAATGGCTATTTGTTGGTTGATTTCTCTTGCATCTCAAATCGCAACCGTGTTTTCGAGGGAGGGCCATATTTTTACAATCATGTGGGCTTGTTTATTAAACCCTGGCATGGAGGTTTTAATGCGACAGAGGATCTTCCTACACGAGTTCCTATTTGGGCTCATCTTCCATGGCTACCGTTGGAGTTCTGGCGAGAGGATATTCTGCATCGGATTGCTACCTTGTTGGGAAAGCCAATTGTCATCGCTCAGAATACTCTAGATAAAAAGGTATTCTCCTATGCTCGCATTTGTGTTGAAATTGATTTAAATAACCCTTTTCCAGATTCATTGGAGATTTGTATTGGCATTGCCTCGTGGATTCAATCATTGGATTACGAGTCACTTCCCTTTCGCTGCCACTTTTGTCACGAGTATGGACACCTTCAGCACCAGTGTCCTCAGGCACCCAAAGCAGTAGGGGTTTCTTCTTCACCTTCTTTTGGGCCTTCGGTGGAGAAGGGGGATAAAGGCAAGGTGTCGATGGTTGAGGGTGGGCCTGATAAGGATGGATTTATTCCTATTAAGTAGAGAAATAAAGGGAGATGTAAAAAGCGAACCTATAAGGATAGACAAAGTGATCAAGGTTTTAACCAGTTTGAGGTCCTAGATAATTAGGCTTTGGAGGAAGGGATCCCTATTGAGCTTCATTCTAGGGCAACTGGTATGGATGTTGGTTTGGATTCAGGGATGGAGCAGGCAATTGTTGTTCATAATATCTCTCTAGTATTGGAGCAAGGAATTTTAGAGCCTCCTGGGGATGCAACAGATGGGCAGGATGATATTGTTCTAGAAGATTTAGCTAAGGCAATGTTCTTTGCAAGTAAAGGTCGAGGAGCATCTCCTACTTTGGGGGTTCAACAACGCCCTCTCAAGAAGGGGCATTTTGAAAATTCTTTGAAAGCTGGTTGTAAGAAGGATGCAGACAAGCTTAAATCTACTGGAGATTTGCTGGTGGAATCTTGGTAGGTTAAAACCCTTGAGGCCCACTTCTCTCAACCTTCGTCATGATTATTCTCTCATGGAATGCAAGGGGGTTGAATAGCTCCCCCCGTCAAAAGGCTATTCAACACTTGATTGTTGTTCAGGCTCCAGATATCTTTTGTGTTCAGGAAACCAAGCTCCAGGTGGATCTTATGCTTCGCATGCTCCTCGTATTTGGTCTTCTAGCTAGTGTTAGTGTATTGGATCTAGGGGAACCTCTGAGGGTCTGGCTCTTTTCTGGAATCCTCGTTGGTGGATTTCAATCCAGTCTGCTATTTCAGTGGTGGCTTCAGTTTTGGAATCTGGTGAAACTATTTTGGTTAGTAATGTTTATGCCCTGATTGACATTCATGGTAAAATCCAACTTTGGGCCCATATCAGGTATGTGAGGTCTTGTGCCCCCTTTTTGCCTTGGATCCTTGCTTGTGATTTCAATGCTGTGATGAGTTTGGAGGAGAAAAGGGGAGGGATGCCTAGGCTTGGTCCCACTTCAGATCTATTTCGAAGTAATGTGGACTCTCTAGCTTTGGTGGATGTTAAACCCTCTAACAGGATATTCACTTGGAATAATAGACGGAGCGGATCTGAAGTGACTCCTAGAGGCTGGATCGTTTCTTTGTCTCTTGCTCTTGGGTTAGAGGTAGCTTGGTCATTTCCTTTGAGATTCTCGATTGGTGTGGCTCTGATCATTGACCAATTAAGCTTTCGACTTCTGCTTTCCCAAATCCAAAGAATCCCCCTTTCAAATTTCAGCTTATGTGGTTGCGTGATCCGTCTTTGGGTGATCTTGTCGCTCAATGGTGGTGGGATGGCGCCCCTACATATGGTACTGCTATGTATTCTCTAGTTAAGAAGTTGCAATATGTCAAGTATCATCTCAAGCGATGGAATAGGTCTTGTTTTGGTAATTTTCAGGCCAAGAAAAGAGAAGCGCAGGATCGCCTTGCTGTCATTACTTGCCAGATTTGGGATTTGGGTTTCTCAAAGGCGCTTGGACATGCTGAGGCCCAGGCTTTGAAGTTGGTGGAGGAGTGGGAGCTTCATGAGGAGATTTTCTGGAAACAAAAGGCTAGGATTGATTGGCTTCAAGAGGGTGACAAAAATACTTCTTTTTTCATCATTCGGTTCAAGCTCGACGAAATAAGTCTTTTATTTCCTCTCTTGTTAACTCAGAGGGTCTTTCGATCTCTTCGCATCAGGCTTTGTCTAGAGAGGCTCGTCAGTTTTACTCTGATATGTTTACTGAGGATTCACTTCTAGCTGAAGTGGATGAGAACATGGTGCTTGATTGCATTCCCTCCTTAATTTCTAATGAGGCGAATGCTTCTCGTATTCGCCAGGTGACTTTTTCTGAAGTGGAGGAGGTAGTGTTTGGGATGAATAAGGGGAATGCCCTTGGCCCTGATGGTTTCCCATTTGAGTTTTTCCAGGCGTTTTGGGATATTATGAAGCTAGATTTATTGGAGGTGGTTCATGAATCTCTTCATAGTAAGCAGATGCTTCATGCCCTAAATGCCACTTTTCTGGTTCTCATTCCCAAGAAGGAAGGTGCTGACAGGCTTGACCTCTTTAGACCTATTGCGCTCTATAATGTGGTGTACAAGATTATTACGAAGTTGATTTCTGAGAGGCTTAAATCTTGTTTGTCTATGATCATTTCTGAGGAGCAAGGTGGCTTTGTGGCTGGTCGTCAAATTCTGGATGGGGTGGTGGTTGCGTCTGAAGTTATTCATTCCATGGCAACCTCGCAAGATAGGTCTATGTTTATTAAGTTGGATATGGCCAAAGCTTATGCCTGCGTTAAATGGAGTTTTCTTTAGAAGATCCTATTGGCCTTTGGCTTTGCCTCTAATTGGGTGAGCTGGATTTTCAGCTATGTGACCTCTTCTTCCTTTTTGGTTATTGTGAATGGGGAACCGTCTGAGCTATTTGGGGCTTCTAGGGGCCTTCGTCAGGGAGATCCGCTCTCTCCTTATTTGTTTATTATTATGGCGGATGGGTTGGGTCGGCTTCTTAAGTCTTGGGTTTCACAATGATCGATTCAAGGGTGGCAGTGGGGGGGGGGGGGCTGCCTTCGCTTTCTCATCTCCAATTTGTGGATGACACCTCTCTTATGGGTCTGGCTCGTATTAGGGAGGTTGAGTCCTTCAGGACAGCTTTGGATAGCTACCTTTTGGCTTCGGGCTAGAAAGTCAATGAGCAGAAGTCATCTATATTCTTTTTTAATACTCCTTAAGCTATTCAGTGGAGGATTGCAACTATTCTTCGGTTCCAAATTGGGTCTCTACCCTTTGTCTACTTGGGTATTCCTCTTGTTGTTGGTCGTCAACCCAGATCCTCTTGGCAGCTATTTCTTGATAAGCTTAGGCAAAAGGTTACTCATTGGACCCATCGTTGGTTGTCTACTGCTACTAGAGTGACTCTTCTTAAGTCTGTCATCCAGGCCCTTCCCATCTATAGGTGCTTTGTTCAAGCAGCTCCTATGTATTTCCTCAAGGAATTTGATGCTCTTTCTCATCAATTTTTGTGGAGTGGTAATTTGTTGTCTTCAAAGTGGAGCCTTGTTAAGTGGGATTTTGTGTGTAGGCCAAAGCAGGAGGATGGTCTTGGTTTACGCTCTGCTATTCTGAATGGGAAAGCTCTTGCTGCCAAGCTTTACTGGCATTGGTGTACTAATCAGCATCATTTATGGGCTCATATTCTCAACTATAAATATCTTCGACGTGTTGCTTCTTTTGAAGTTCCTCGCTATCCTCTGGAAGGGAGTGGTTCTATGATTTGGCATACTTTGAAACTGGGAGCTTAGTTGATTAAGTGTGCACTTTTTTGGATTTGTCATTCGGGGTCACAGGCTCTTTTTTGGACTGACTCTTGGGATGGTCACCCTCCTATTCTTTCTTCCTTTCCTCACCTCCAACCCCTTTGTGATGTTTTTGTTGCGGCCGACTGGGTTACTGTGGAGCATTATAAGGTGGAGCAGCATGGTGGTTTGGCTATAAGTTTTTGTTGGAAGTAGCCTTCGGAGTGGCTCCTGGTGGATCTCAGGGAGATAGGCATGAGCTCGCCCTGCTTCTAGCTTCCCGCACTTGTAACTCTTTGAGGGGACCTGATCTCTTGGCTTGGGATGGTTTGGAGTTGTCTAGAAAGTACTCTGTGGCCGCTGGCTATAAGCAGTTAGGTAGGCAGTTGTTTGGGGATATTGAGGTTCCTTGGTGGAAGCAAGTTTGACACAAGCTGTCCTGGCCCAAGTACAACTTCTTTATGTGGTTAGTGGCTCAAAACCAGTGTCTTACTTGGGATAGCTTGTGTAAGCGTGGTTTCCATGGCCCCTCTATGCATGTTTTGTGTCATGGCTAGGAAGAAAGTGTTTCCCATCTCTTCTTCCAATGTTCCTATGCTAGAGAGATCTAGCATCGCTGGTGGGGAGTGTGAACTATGACATGCTGGCATGCTTCCTCTTTGCCATAATTTGGGGTAAGGTGGGGCAGGGCCCACATTTCTACCTCCTTTCTTCAGGCTGCTTGGGCTCTTGGGCCATCCTTGATTATCTGGAACTTGTGGTTGGAGAGGAATAGGTAGATTTTTCAGGATTCATTGTTGTAGGCCCCTCACCTATGGTGGAAAATTCTTCACTCTTTAGGGGAAACTATTGCGGCTAGAAGTGTGATATGACTGTACTGGTGGACCCTCATGATGTTGGTTATTGTAAGCGTCTTCATCTTCCTCCTCCGCAAAAGAAGATCATGCACAAAAGATGTAGACATCCTACCCTGAAGGTGAATAGGGAGGGAAGATGGACCCCTCCTCCTCATGGAATCCTAAAAATCAACTCAGATGGCTCTTCTCGTGGAAATCCGAGTCATGCTGGCATTGGGGGTGTTAGCAAGGATAGCTCTGGAGAGGTTCATTTTATCTTCTCTGTGTATAAGGATCTTCATACTAATAATCTTATGGAGGCTTAGGCCATTTTACTGGCTTTGGAGCGGGGCAGTCAATTGGGATGGTGAAGGATCATATGTGAGTCTGACTCACAAGTTGTGGTGAACTTACTGAAAAGGCAATATTTGGATGATGTGAGCTAGCAACTGGCTTTGAGTGTTGAACAAATTATCACTCTTTGTGCTTCTCTGGAGTATATTATGTTCACCCATATTCCTCATGAATGGAATGGGTTTGTTGATTGCTTGGCTAAATGGGCTTCAGATCATATTCATGATTGGAATCTGGTGGATCGGGGTCAACTTCCCCCTGATTTGTCTCATCAATTGGATCACTTGGTTGAACTTGATAGGGCCATTTAATGCCCTTTCTTTGTAATGTTTCCTTGATTTAATAAAAAATTTACCCCTCCTTGATGTTAAAAGGAATTTGAAATAACTTCATTAGCTTCTTTTTTAAAATCTAAAATTACTTCTAATATTTAAAAATTAAACAAATAACATAAAGCTTTAGACAATTTGTGAACAATTAGAAAGTTTTGATAAGGATAAATGCTTCAAGAATTTTATATGTGGTATTTTACTTTTATGTTGAAAGTATCTTTAACCAAATATACTTTAAAAAATATATTAAAGTTATGATGTAATAACATAAAAAAAATTCTATCAAAACAATCAAAGAAAATATTTAAATCAAGTAAAAAATGAATTAAACACTTATGTAATGAATTGTTTACTAATTATTAATGATTATATTTGATAACAAATTAAAAATTGATATTTTTTCTTTTAAAATTATATTTATCTTTTATAAAGTAATCCTACAAATATTTTCAAAATAAATTATTATCAATTTAATTTGTTAAAATTTTGAATAAAATATTTTCAAAATAAATTATTTTCCATTTAATTTGCTAAAATTTTGAACTCTTAAAAGCGATCAATCCTGAAGGCAATTTTTTATTTATTTATAGCTATTATTTTATTTTTCCACGATTTTCTGAGGTGTATCTATCATATTATTTATAAATCACTTTGATATTTTATGATTCATTGTGATTTGTTCATGAAAAATACTTTCTATTTATCAAAAGATTGATTTATTGATCTACTGAAATCGACAACTAACATAAAAGTTTGCAGAAGAAGTCTAAGCAGCAAGCTCAAGAAAAATCTATGCCCATATTTTTTTTTAGCCAAATGTGTTAAATTTTCTCCATACGAGTGGCGTTGGAGGAATTTTGTGTGGCAGGTAAGAATTTTAATGAATTATCGCTTAGACTATGAAGTTTATCTTCAATACTTGTGATTGTAATTAGGATTGCATTCTATTTATGCACTTCATTTTAAAATAAGTTGGAGCATATTCATGTCTAAATAAGTTATATTTTTATAATTAGCAAACATTAATATCTAAAATTTAATCAAATCTAAATAAAAATGTTGTGATAGAATTTAAATATTCATAGTTTTTTCATATTTTATTTATTTTTCTATTTATAAATTATATCTTTAATCTACTATTTCATATGTGGAATATGTAGGATATCAAAATATTTAGAGATCTTAGATTTGTTAATTAATAAAATTTTCTAATTTTAATAGAGAAAATCTTTATATTTGATAAAAAAATCATCTAATTATAATAAATAATATTATTTATGTATTTTCCATAGTTTAGATTGTAAAATAACAATATATATTTACTATTTTCTTGGATGTAAAATGTTTAGTATCCACAATACTTATATAAAAAAATTGTGAAATATAGTGATTGAAAATTCCCAAATGATTGTGGGATGTGCAGTGGAAATATATATAATCCAATTATCAATATCAAGTAAATAATACTATCTATCTTAAAATTTATTTGTCATTTTTACAAATGAGAGAAATATTAAGTTATTCTTCAAACAATAAAATAAAAGTCTCTTCTTGACACACAAAATCAAACACATATAACTTAAGGTGTTCTCTAAATTGCACAAATTTTCAAACATGAAAAGTGCAAGAACTTGGAGTGCACATGTACACCTTATCATACAATATTTTTGATAGGATGTGTGTGTTATATGCCCACTTGTGTCATATGCCCGCCAAACCCTAAAAAACTACATTCTAAAATAGTAAAGATGGTGTAATTGAGTAGTTGCTTTCCATGAATTGAATTTGTTTGTTTCTTCATGATGCTTATCTCTATTTTGCTTATCCTATAATATATGTTCATTTTTATTTGATTTTAAAAATAAAAAATATATATATATTTTTAGTTTTACAAAATTGTTAAATTGTTTATATATATTTTTAATTGTAGTTGATTTCTAAGATAGTTTTGTCAAATTTATTCACAAAAGAGATATGTTATTTTAGACTTATTTTATTTATTTACATTTTTTATTTTGGTTAGAATTTTTTTTAAGTTTTAATTTTATCTTTTATATTACTTGAACATATAATATATATTAATTTATAATTAGGTTTAAAAAAATATATATTGGTAATTATATATATATATATATATTTATTTTGTATTAATTTATATTAAATCATTACATAATTCTACCATTGTAGTTTTTAGATCATAATGTCCTCTTTACATTTGATTTTTGAAGTTCATGTTAGAGTGCTCCTTATCTATTGATACTGGACATATACAAAATATCACTATTATCAGACATATATAAAAATTGTGTTGGGAAAATATAGGTATATTGTTGTTATACGGTATAAGTGGATGAGATATACAAAATAGAGTTTCGAGTTATACAAAATATTACATGCCATCAGTTTATAATATATTAGCATATATCCAGTCTAAGAAAAATTGCTAGAGGTTAATCATTGCAACTCTAGTTGGTGTCTTCACTATCCCCTCATACTGTCTCCCTCCCTAGAGGGAGTGCATTGGATCTAACCTCCTCTTTAGCCAAGATGACATCAACATCCCTATGGATTCATGCATAATGTGGTTCCATATTCCTTTCCACTTTCCCACTAGCTACATTGTTGAATACTCTCTGGAACTCATTCAAGGCCCTAAGGAACGTTTCAGCCTCCTCATGGTTGTGGTGTCAGGTGTGCCCACACATCTCCTCCTCTTTGTTGATTGTCAATGTTCCCTCCTTGATCAACCTCATGAATTTGGACATGGAAATCTCCAAGTGGATTAAGACCTATGAAACAATTTTAAAGAAAATGAGTCTTTTTGTCGAATTAGTAAGCACCCTCCTATAGCCTTAGAAGTTATCCTCATTTCTTTCCTTCCATGTGTGTCATAGGATTTCAATAGATAAGAAGTCCCAAAACACATGATAATCCTTGTGTAATTTCCTACTATTAAACATCACATCTTGCCATCTAATTTTATCATCTTTTCCCCAAATCATTAAATTATTTTAGAAGATTTTCCAAACTTCTTTTGCATAGAAACAATCAAAAAGGATATGAAAAATAGATTTTGGAGTTCTAAAAAATTGAAAATATCAAAATCCACGTACTTAACTTAAAAAGGAATTTTATGTAAAAGAATAAGTCACATCTAAAACGGGTCTTTTTAGGCTCTTTAATGTTATGCCATACATAACCAAATATTTTCTGTGAAGTTTTTTCAGGCAATGATGTCCTCCAACAGCTATTAACATGCTCAATTAAAAATATATTACTAAGTAGGAATTTGTAAATAAATTTTTATTTTATATCATTTAAGATAGTACCATATTCCTAGATAAAAGTACAAGATGATTCCATGACCTTGCCAGAAATTAAGGGAAACCTTTCCTCTTTGTAGGCTTCTACAAGAACATTGTAAATTTTGAAGTTAGAAACAAGAATATTAAATTCAGCAACTACATTATCCCAAATTTTTAATTGCCCATTATCAAGAATGTTTTGAAATGTTTGAATACCAATTTGACTCCATTTTATTGCAAGGCACCCTTGTAGTAGGGTAGGAGGCTTGTTATTGTGTTTCAAGTTCCACCAAATGGAAGTACAACTTTTCCATTTTAGAATATTATTGACACATTTCTTAGTTTAAAACTAACTTTATGATTAACTAGTTTCTAAGCCTTCCAAAGGCTTTTGAATACCATGGAACCAACCAGAGACATTAGGTGTTTTCTTATAAGAATATCACAGATTGGTAAATTTTCCCAAGTCTTGGAATTGTTTAGGGGTGTCAAGTTAAATATTGCTCCTTGTTAAAACCTTCCAATGTTCACTACCCACCATGGCTTTGGCTTCCCATTTTTATACCAAGGCAATGCCTTGTAGCCTTAGGTCCTTCAATCTAATCCTACCATGTAGCTTATCAAGGTAGCACCAATCCCACTTAACTAAGTGATTTTTATTTTTTCCTTTACCATCTGACTAAAGAAAATTATGGATTCTATTTTGAATATCATTGACCTGATAGGTGCTAAAGAACCACACCGATGCAAAGTATATGTTGTAAGAAGATAAGATATTTTGACAAACCTAAAGTCTACCATCAAGGGATAGGCATTGCCTATTCCACCCTTCTATATTTTTCTTATTTTTTTCCTGATCCACATCCATATCTCCTTTAAGTTAGGACTAGCAATAAATGGTAAGGTATCTTACAAGTTTGTTGGGGACACCCTACTAGAAATCATATATCTTGACCCACTCAAGTAGGGAATCCTCCCACCCAAGTATGATGGACTTAGCAATGGATATTTTTGCACTTGATGCTTAGTAGAACAGATTGAGCTTCCCCATTAGAGATTCCATGTTATTTTCTTTCAATTCTACAAAAATAGTAGTGTCATCTACAAATTGTATATTTATTAGCTCATGCTGATCAAAAAAATTTATGCCATTGACCCTTGGAGACTGGGATTGTTCCCTCAATAAATAATGGAGAGCATATGAGACAATAATGAAAAGGGTAGGGGCTAGGGGACACCCTTGCCTAATGGAAATTTCAAGGTAAAAATGTTCTAAGAGTGAGCTATAAGGACCAACTAATGTTTAGTAAACTTGATGATATTCACACAATTCAAAGGTGATACCTAATTGAACAATCCACTAAACCCTTGTAAAGAATCCACTTAATTACAACCAAGGCTAGTGTAAGCTTGTGATGATGTTTGCACTGTATGTGCATCTAGAGGCTCTATACTACCTATATCATCCTAGTATAGGTGTTTACACATGTGAAAAAAAATAAATTGCAAAACATTAAAAATAATTGAATCTGGAACTTTTTCTATGGGTACTTATAGCTAAAGACTGTGACTAGTTCATTGTCAAAACTAAACTCTATAACTAACTAATTTTTTTAACTTGACTCACTATGGAGGATAATGAATTAAGACAAATAAAGCATGAAATACAAGACAAGATCTTATTCATAATTTCTTTCACATTCACAACATGAAGAATTTGATTAAGATAAATTTAATAATGAAGCTAACTACTGTAACAACAAAAATAAATGTGCAGAAATTAAAGTGGGGAACAGTTACCTTGAGTGGCCCTTGTTCAAGTGAATGTATCCATAGGATAAACTCAAATCTAGCTTCTCAAATCAATTAAACATAATAGTAAATTGAAAACCTTTTCATTGCATAAAACTATATTTCACAATCCAACCAAAATCTTCAAAGATATCTTATTCAACACATAACTAGAAACAAGTATTGTTTGTGTAAACAAAAGAAAACTATTTGAACATATCCAATTTTTATATCTATTATGCTTGTTCTTCTCCTCGACCACCAAGACAGATATATAGTTTTGAGGGAGTTTTACTGAAACAAAGACTTAAAATAGAAATCTAAATGCAAATCACCACTCCCCTAAGAAATAAAGTGTGACAAAGTCTGCATAACTAAAAACATAATTGAAAAGGTAGAAGAAGTTGATTAGGACTGCAACTTTGCTACAATGGTAAAATAGAAACATGCACTATGGAAATAGACACATTGGATTCCTAACCATAGAAAATTTCCTCTCCTTCAATAGTCTTATTAAATGACATGGTGACTTACAATCATCCTTATCAATAAATGCCTCTAATTCTGCAACCATTGTGTTCTTATTCTAGAACTCCCCATCCATAACTGTCTGAAATGTTTTAGATGTGGGATGCACTCAATTGTTGTTAGCTATAGTCTTCTTGCTCTTGCTTCTTGGTTGTAAAGAGTTAGTTCGCCTAAACATATACATAATACTAATAACCATAATTTAAGCATAAATCTACACTACATTCCATCACATTTTAACCATGCAATTACTATCATACCATAATCATATTTTCATATACTATCATTCAAAATTGCCCATGAAATTTCCTTTCAAGATTATGAAGTGCATATAGACAATTATAAACTCAATTACTTGCATAATCCAATATAGACAACTAGAAGGAAGTTGTCCCAAAAAAATCTATAATATTTACCTTCAAATACTCATCCACAAGAATACTTGTGATCTTCACAAATCTGCACAGTATAGGGGCTCAATGTTTTCAAATTTAATATTTTCCCTTTCTTTTCTTTGTGGAGACGATCTACTACGGTACCATTTTTCACATATTCATAAACAAGAAGCAGGTATTTTCCCTCTAGAGAAGTGAAAACATAGAGCTGTACTAAATTTTCTATGATACACAGATATCTACTTCACCGATAAATTGGCCATTTGTATGACCTCATTTCCTTGCTTTGAAGGATACAATAGACACATGCCTCCATATGTGTCCATGAGAGAACCCTAGAGATAGACTCCTAGCAAACAACAAAGACACGTCCTTGGTTTAGGCTCCTCTCTATGTTGTCCCTTGCTTGGGAGTCAAGTTTGGAGCCTTCTAGTGGGGAGGAAGATGTTCCTCATCCTTTGGGGTTCCATCCTTTTTGATAACTGTGGCATCTATAGATCCAAGTTTTTGGTTTTGCATTTCCAGTTCCATTCTCTCCGACTTGTTATCCATGTCCTAGTCGAAGTCTATACCTACTATTTCAGAAAAATCATCACTATCCCAAGAGTCATCCTCTATGTCTCCTAACCAAGGCTCTGAGAGATCTTTTGGGATTTCAACTACTCCATTGGCACTCAGAGTAGTTAACATTGGGGACCCCTCTATCCCCCAAGAACATTCAAGGTTCGAAGAACCTGGCATATTTTCCTCATGTTCTATTTTTATTTTTAGAACCACTCCTAGTAGGTGGTTGATTATGATCCTGATTGCTGACCTCACTATTTGATTTACTAGGGTTTGAGGCATCATGATGTGCCATAGTTTTTTCTTGGTCTTTTGGTTGACTCTTTACATTGCTGGTTTTTTTACCAATCAGAGGACAATTCCTCCTTATGTGCCCTTCTCTCCTATAGAGATAACAGGGATTCAACCCATTGAGCACTTCAAGGCCACACATTTTGTCTCCATTTCCTAGTTTTAGAAGGAAGCCATGCGATAGATCCACTATGGGTAGGATTGAAACTAGGACCCTTGTGTCTGTGTGGGGAAGTGTAGATATGGTGTTGTCTGTTCTTAGCAATTTTCCATATGGTTTGAGCAAGAGAGGGATAAATTCCCACAGTCTTGGGGGTACCATTTTTATGACTAGCCATCTAGGGCTAGACAAAGCCAAAACTTCATCTTCTAGGGCTTCAAGCAACCAAGCCACAACCTAAAAAATGTTACCCCCTATGTTCCAAAATTGCTTGTTTAGGATTTTTCGATGCATCCATAAAATTTCTTGTCGGAACCTTATTTATGTCCATGGAGGCCAAGAAAATAGCAACATTTTTTAATTTACTATCTTGTTCACATAGAGCATCTATAAGTTTTTCATTTGGAACCATAATGTTAATTTTTGGGGGGCTAGGAGGAAACTTACCACTTATGCATCCCCCAATCTCCTTGTTGTCACCATCTCGCCCTGAGAAACCTGTGCCCTTTCAGAAATTTACCTCCACACCAGCCACAATGTCTTAGAATGACTTCGATTGCGGATGTTTTATGCCTTCAGGAACCAATTTACCAATATTGCCATCAGGGGGTTTGAATCTCCAAGCATAGCTCCTTTGACCGCTTGCCAGATAGCATGAATGAAGCCAGGGATAGATGATTTCACTACACAAGGACCCATGTGGAGGAGGACTAAGCCTCCCCCACCCACACACACCAAGAAACTTTCAAACCCTAGGTTGCAGAGCTCAAAGCGTTTTTGAGTTAATCATCAAATATTTGTTAGTTGAATTTTGTTTTGATCATAGCTTATGAACTATATCCAAGAGTAACTTCCTTTGATTTGATTTTTGATAATGATTTGAATATTTTATTCAATTTATTCAAATTTTGGAGGGAAAGTGAGTTAGTTAAATTATTATAATTTAATAATTCAATCGACTTAGGGGGAATAAAGTGATTTAGTGATGTACTTAAATAATTGGTGTTATTAAACTAATGAGGACAAAATAAAGTTAGATTAGGACTTTATTAAATAAATGTAATTTATTTAATTGGTTGAAATTGATAAAGCGTGAATTAATTAAATAATGGTGTATTATTCAATTAATAGCAAAAATAGGGTTGTAGGACTTTAATAAATAAATGAAATAATTAGTAAAAAATTGATGGAAAAGTTATTAATTAAATAATGTTGTATTATTCAATTAATAGGAAAAATTAGGGTTTTAGATTTAATTGATGTGAAATGCAGTGATATTTGATAATAATGATGTTGATGATGTGAAAATATCGTTTAGGGTGTGTGATAGGTATTAGGTCAATTTTACATGTCTACATTTTACCCCTCTTTCATATATAGTATTGGTTGCTTTGTTTCAAATATTTGATGTTAAGATCAAGATTTTGAAAACAAATTATGCCCCACTGTGCCCTGATAGTCAGTAGAATGATGGTGGGACTTTGTCCTACCCCCTCGAGAGGTTGGCCAAAAAAATTACTTTTGAGGTTAGGCTCATGACACTGTTGTATTTTAGTTCAATTATGGAGATGATGAAAATATAGGTCTATAGATCCCTTGTTTTCATTCAAATATTTTTGGGAAGTCCTAATTTGAATGTAGGAAGGTTCCCGAAGTTAAAATTAGGGTTTCCTAGGTAAATTTTAAGGTTTTGGGGGGTTAAAATAGGTAATTAGGGGTCTAATTACCTCATTTGAATTTTTATCTTATAGTGAATTCTAGCCTCTGGATTTCTCATTTTGGCAGTTGTTGAGGAGCAATGCCTAGGATTCAGGGAGCCCCACATTGTTCAGACTTGGTTCGAGAGTTTGGACGGCTCGCACGCATCGGTGCCTCAGTATGTACCCTCTTGATTCTCGTTTTTGTCTTCTCATGTTCTCTTATTTTGTGCACAAAGTCAAAATAGTCAAAAGTGATATTTTTAGGGCTTTAGCGCACTTGCATCATTTTTAGCGGATTTGTCATTTTAGAAAGCTCGCTTTTGCTCTATTTCTACACACTTGACCAATTTTAGTGCTTTTGACTTATCTTTTTGCCTTTGATACTCTCTTTTGCTCTATTTTTGCGCTTTTGAATGCCTAGTTATGTTTTATGTGCCTTTGATAAAACTTTGTGATTTTGATAAAACTTTGCACTTTTGATTTTGGCACACTTGATGTATCTCCTTGCTTTTGTCTTTTTTCTTGCTTTTTCTTTTAAGTTTCATCGCTTTTGCTAGAAAGATTTCGCTTTTGCCTTTTTGGGATTTTTAAGTTAGTTTCTTCATCATTTTCATTTTTTTTCTGTGTTTTGAGCGAAACCCTAACATCGTGTGTTGAATGATGGCAAGTGGTCCTTAAACCACTACAATCTAGGGAGAGACAACATCGAGATATATTTGATCTAATTACTGGTTTTGATGTTTTAGAGTGAGATTTTCTAGATGTGATCGAGCTATGTCATAATTGCTACATGCCTCCCATCGGATCTCACCGAGTGATGATGACCACACTCATGGAGCAATGGCATTCAAAGACTTCTTTGTTCCATTTACCTACAAGAGAGTCCACCATTACCCTTGAGAATGTGTGGAGGATTCTCTGCATCCCTATCCATGGTGAGCTTGTTACATATCATGTTCAATGAGGTAATTGTTCTATACAACATGTGCTTGGTGTCATACATTTAGAGGTTCACCAATCCAAGATTGATTTATCAGATTTTGTTGGTAGTGTAGACCTTGTTTCCCTTGTTCTTTGTAATTTGATTTTGTCACTAGTTGTTCCTAATAGGACAAGTTGTCAATTCCCTATTGGATGGGGTATTTTTATTTGAGGGTATGTTTGAGCATGGGATCAGATATGCATGGGGTCCATGTCTTCTCGCCCACCTCTACAGAGATATGCATGAGGTTGCATATCGGGGTGGGAAATCCATTTATGCAAGTGTTTCTCTTTTACATGTACGGGCTTTGGAGCACATTGCAGTGATGTGGATCGATGATATACAAGATTGTACTGATGGTGATTCATACTTCTATCATTATAGAGACTTTGTTTATTATACCTTGCCTTGGGATCTTTCATATTAGTGTCGTGTGTTCAATGACATGTTAGGTTTTTTTTGGAGGAAATATATAGATTGTGATGCATGGACGGAGGATCAGGAACAACTAGTGTACTATCAAAAAAATAGATGGTTGATTGGTCACTCTCACTCTCTTCTAGATTTTTATTTACCCAACAAAGTATTTTGATATTTTGGAGAGAGACAGGGCCAGTTTCCTGATGCATATGAGGCTCAATTTGGTCGAAACACCAAAGAGGTTCGTGTATGGGGTCTACAGGCTGACAGAGATGCTGATATTGCTACTTTCAGAGTGCTCAACCCAATTGGATGGGGTTGGCCAGTGGGTTTAGTAGATCCGATTAATACTCCTTGTTTTGATCAATGGTGGGCCCGATGTGTGCCATTGAGATTCACAAATCCTAACAGTGATCCCACAATAGGCAGAGCAGGTATCACAGGTCGCCACAAGGAGTGGTAGCATATTGAGGTTCTAGCCGAGAAGCTTGGTTAGGCCCAACAAGATGGAGCACAAGGTGCACTAGTACAAAAATAACAATATATGACTAAAAAACTACTAAAAACTGCCTATAAATGACTAAACTTGATCACATGACCATTAGTAGTTTATTTCTAATAATTTATAGCATGACCAAATTAATGACTAAACCACTTTTAGTCATTTATTGGTTGTTTTGACTTATCGATTTGGTAGTATATTTAGTCATTGATTTAATCAAATTTCGTCATATATTTAGTCATATAGTTAGTCATGTGACTGTTAGTAGTCTATTGCCAATCATTTATTTATTCATTTGATCAATTTGGTAGTGTTTTATTGATACATTATTTATGAATTTCATAATCATTATATTTAGTCATATTTATTTACCACTCTATCAATTGGTAGTATATTTAGTCAGTTGGTAGTTTATTTAATTGTTTTTGTTCACTAAAAATACTGGAAATGAGACATTGTTTTTTAGGCTCAAACAAAAAACACAGAAAAACATAAGTAATCATTTATTTGCACATAATGAAACAACTATTAAGGAAAAATACTAAAATTTTATTTAGAAAAGGTATTCTTATAGCAGATACAAGATTTAAATGTGTCTTTTCTTTGAAAACTTTATTACAAAGTGTTTTTCTCAGTGTTGTGACTGAGAAAACCGAGTTACAAACATTTATCAATGGACGAGCATCTGGAAGTCTTTCTTCCATAAGAAAGTTCTTTGTATTTTCAGCATCATAGAAGTTTAACTCTCTGGTTACATGTTCCACCTCCTCGATTTTTCTAGTTTTGGCTACTACTTCAATGTTTTTGAAGTGAATGTCGAGATCCTCATTGCCAATAAAATTGAAAATACAGTTTACCATAGTAGCAGAATGTGTCAATAATAAGAATAAATGAGAACGGATTGAAGAGAATTCTTTTCTTGGAAAATAGATTAAAAAAAGTGCAAAAAGATGTATATGGAACTAAAAGCTTTGAAAATATTATATACATATCAGAGCATTACCTTAATTTTAGCTTCTTCAACTGTTACATCAGTTTCATACCCACAAAGAGTCTGTAATGCACCTTCAAAATTTGTAGTCATGCCTATCTTAGCTTGCTCCCCACATGAACATATGTTCAATAAGATAATAGAATACAAAATAAAATAAAGAGTTTAACTAATGAATTGTAGAAAATAGATTTTTGTAGTTTATATTCATATCGATGATTACATTCATTGCATTTCACATATTTCAAACTCAAAGAATTACTTCACATTGCATAACTAATAACTAGATGTTGATAGATCACAAAATTTCAATTAAAATATAGTTTATTACAAAGTCAACCTAAGTATTTATGTAACTACTTCACATTGCATAACTAATAACTAGGAGTAGCTGCCAATTGCATTAGCTTGTCATGGCATTCCATGGACCACATTTCTTTGAGGAAAATTTTTAAACAGTTCACTGCCTTGTCTATGCTTCTAAATTTTTCATACATGTCTACCAAAGTATTTTATCAAACAGTTCACTGCCTTTTTGCTATGGCTAAAATCCTAAAATCATGTCAATACCGTGCAAATCGAATGCTACTATGGATCAAAAATTTATTTCTTATGCTACTATGGTTAAGAAATTTATTTCAGAGTTCCATATCAAAAACCATAATCTATTTATCAATAGGAAGAAGAGATATGAATTTACAACAACTAGAAAGAAATTACCTAAAGAAATAGATTTTGGAGGACATTCTATTTAACTGGAGAACCACCCTCCATTTGAGACATCATCAGTACAAATTTTACAACACCCTACAAAATTTATCAACAAATAAACTTATCACAATATGAACACAAACATATGTTTTTGTGCATTAAAAATACTAATATGTCAGTATTATGGAATCGAGCATTGGCTTCAAACTTATCCCTGATGATGGATCCTATAGAGAAATTCAAAAGGGTGAGCAACATAAATTTTATCCAATTGATTCTAGAAGACAAACCTGGCAACATACTACGAAGAGCCACTCAAAAGAATACCAACTAATGTAATTTTTAGGAGACAACAATGTAGAGATTTCAGGAAGAATTACTATCTCTATGTCAAAACTCAATAGTATAGTCACAAATATTTTTGTACAACAATTATGCACATTTCAATAAAGTAGAGGCTAATTTTTCTCTAAAACATCTATGTAGAAGCGAGAAAGTGTGGTGAGGTCCAAATAGTAAGGATATTGATGAAAGATAGAGGAATTAAAAAGATACCTACATGTAGTTGGATTGAAGGGCATAAAATGGTACATGATTTTTTGTGTAGGAGACATATTGCATCCACAAACATGGGAGAGCTATACAAATTGGATAAATTGGCTTGGAAAATGAAGGTAGAAAAGTATTTCTAGATTCAATAATTTTACTTAATATTGTGGAATAGAAGAAAAAAGAATCAATTATCTGCCACCATAGTGAAAATTTAGCAATTACATTTGGTTTGTTAAACATGGCCCTTGGTACAACTATTAGAGTTGTTAAGAACCTTCGAGTATGTTTTTATTTTCACATTGCATCTAAATTCATATCCAAGATTGTTACAAGAGAAATTATTCTGAGAGATGTGAACCATTTCCATCATTTTAAATAGGGACAATGTTCCTATGGATAATATTGGTGATGCTAAATGAAACAATCTAAAAAATAGGCATACATGAAAATGTCAAAGCATAGACAAGGCAAGGAAACTATTTCATAGCTTTCTCGCATTACCGTTGGCGTGACTTCAAGAGTTTGTGGGAGAGTGAGGGTTCCCTCTCTCCCACAAACTCTTGACGACATGCCAATGGTAATGCGGGAAAGCCCCCGCATTACCTTGCAGCTAGGATTTATGAGTTTTGTAGGGTTCAATATCTTTCCATATTTTTCACATTGATCACCCCATGCATCCTTGTATCTGCATTCACTATCAAGGAAAGTACCATGTACAAACCTATAGATACTAAAAAGCGATTGCATGTATCAAAATATAGTTGCACAATCATTGTTGGAAAATGTCAAAATGACAATGATAAATGCATCACATATTGGGATTACTATGTTAAGAAGAAAGATGTCAAGTGAATAAAGTTAAGTGTATCACATATTGTGGCAATTGATAACACAAATTAAATAAATTATTCTCATTTGCAGTTACGAGTTTTTAAAAAATCATTAACATCTTTGAATACTCCAATTATTAGAAAAATTGTGTTATTATCTAGCTATTAATAGTAGAACACTTATTGGGTTAGGAGTTTAGTTTTTTTTAGTTAAGTAAATGAGGTGCATGGAAACCTTTGCATGATAAATCAGTTGACTGGTTATTCAACGTTAGTTGTTGACATCGTGCACTATGTGTTGACAATGAAAGTGCAACTAATAGTAGTTAGACTTGGTCTTGGTTATCAAATTAGTTAAGTCGGTATAACTAGTTCTTACTAATTCCAAAATTTTCAGTCTTGTATAGTCTATTTGAGGCCCGTTTGATTACTTATGCACTTCATAGAATGATAGTTTTAAGAATAGGAGCCAACCTAATAGACATAAATGTAATTTCGTTTTCAAAACAATATATCATAATTGAAAAAAATTATTGATCTTGGCAGAGTCGTACATGCACGATTTTCAGGTTCAGCAATTTATTTCTTATGTTATTTTTCATGTCTAATGTTGTAGTGTGTATCTATTTTCATAGTAATAATTTTTTATTTGTACACTAATTAGTTGTTTAAAGGGTTCCCCAACCCCACAAGTGGTAATAGATCTAAGAATGAACTATTTTTTGTAGGTTTATCATGTGGGTAGTAGATCCATAAGAGGGCATACATTGAGTCCTAGCATATAATCAATTTACAACATGACAATACCTTTAATCAACCCCAATAGCCATTTTCAAGGGAGAAAACTATAATTTTTAGACTATCAAAATGAAGAAATTGTTCAGTGGACAGGATATTCAAGAGTTGTTGGAACGAGGTACCATTTATCAGAACCTGCAAATGCAATAGAGTGTGATGCTCTTACACAAGATGACAAGGACCGGTTGAAGTAAATCAAAAAAGGGATTCCATAGTTCTTTTTCTAATCCAGCCAAACTTGCATGATTTAATTTTTCCAATGACTCTGAAAAAACTAGTACAAAAATAACAATAAACTACTAAAAAACTAAGGAATTGGGTTGAAAAATATTTCAAAATACGCTCAAAATACTAAACTATTCTACAAGAAAACTTAGAGTATGTGTTGCTTTAAGTAAAAGCGAAACAAAAATTCCATAGGAAAACTCATTTGAAAGAGTTTCAACAAAGTTTTAATGTCCTTTCACATAATTGATAATCCCAACAACATTGCATGTGGATCATATATGAATATAGGCTGAGTATTCCAACAACACTTCTTTTTTAGTTGGATCCTAAAATATGTTGCAACTTATGTTCTTCTCTAAAACATTTGTGCAGAAGCAGGTAGGTGTGGTGAGTTTCAAATAGTAAGGAGATTGATGAAAGATAAGAGGAATTAAAAAGATACCTGCATGTAGTTGGATTGAAGGCCATAAAATGGTACATCCTTTTTTGTGTAGGAGATAGATCGCATCCACAAACATGGGAGAGCTATGTAAAATTGGATAAATTGGCTTAGCAAATGAAGGTAGTAGGGTATTTCCATATTCGAGACTTTTACTTAATGTTGTGGGATGAAAGTCATTTTCTTGTCTTTAACATTCACACTTTTGCAATCCCACCATGAAAACTAGGCATGCATATGACAATCATAAGGAAGGATCTACAACTATCAAATGTAGACTTACAAGAAACTAGTGATATTGCTGCATGAACAAGAATCATTTGTAACCAAATAAAGAAAACTCATATGACATGGAAAAAAGGATAACTTAAAAGCACTTTAAATCATGAAAATCTTAGTTCAAGCACATATATCTACACCAAAACATGACAACAATTCACAATTTGAAAAGATCAAGAAAGCTCATGGATACAACTACTCAATTATAGTGACAGTTGTTGTTGGATCATGCACAAATGATACTCATAGGGTATGATGTTTATCCACTATCCATAGGAGATTTCCCTTCAAGTAGAGCAAAAGGAGTCCAAAAGACTTAACAAGCACACTCAAAGATTGATAAGGTGCACATAAAGGTTATTTGGGATACCTGAAAGTTGAAATGTTGTTTGAAATGCAATGATTTCTGAAGCACTGATTATACAATTTAAAGATTTTTAGGTCATAATTACCAGAAACTATAGAAAATACCTACAGAAGGGCAGCAAAGTGTACATATGATTTCTTGAGGTAAAACTTAGCACTAGTAATTGCATATTCTTATTAGTAGTTATCATTAATTTTAGGTGATCCTTCTTAGAGAGCATATCACACGTCGTAGAGGAAAATGTCTCTTTCAATGGGGGTGGAAGATGTTTCTCACAAATTTCCCAAGTCAAGGACAAGCCACGTTGTAGAGGAAAATGTCTCTTTCAATGGGGGTGGAAGATGTTTCTCACGAATTTCCCAAGTCAAGGACAAGCTCCCAATGTTATAATGTTTACATGAAAAGGTTTCTGACATAAACCAATGTGAAGAAATTGTTTAAAATTAAAAGAATTAGATGACACAAAACTAGTTTTGTCCACAACATTTATAATGCTCATCAGGAAAGGAGCCAAGATCTCTTACAAGTGAACATATTGGGGAGTTTTCATCATACAATGTATAAACCTATGCTTGGAAGAATGACATTAAAGAATTTATCGTAAACTTTATTACCAAGGCATGGTAACACTAGTTAGTGTCAATATAAATATGAAGAAAACAAAGGAAAATTATTTTAAAAGAATCTTGCCAAGAAGTATACTTTGAGTGAAGAATTTTTTTGTCAAAAATTTATAAATGAATGAAAAAGACCGAAATTCCTGGGCAAGGATGTCCTTACAAAACTTTTCAAGTTAAATTAAATGTCAAGATTGAATTCATCCTGTTGAAAACTAGCATTGAAAAAGACCTTTCTATATATATGTCCTCCAAGGCATGACCATTTACTCTCCATGATTTCTCATATGAAAATTTATTGCATTGAGATAAAATTTTAGCCTCAAACTAGAAATTTACCTTCTCATCAAATCATTGCTCTTGCCAAACCCAAGCAGTGATCAAAGCAAGTAATATCCTTGGAGGTGTCAATTAATTAACTTCTTTACCAGTGCTTTTCACATTCCACATTCTAGGAACCAATGCCCTTGCAAGTGTCTCGAGAAGCTCACAAATTATGTTAAACATTTTCTTATTTTGAAGTTATGCACCACTGCATATCATGATGTGAAAAATAATATCAAAAAAATTACCAGTATCAATATATGACATTAAAAACATTATATATAAGATTCATCAATAGAAGAGTTTGAGTAAAATTGAAATAATTATAATCCTATTTATATATATAGAAAAATAGGCTTCCACTACATCAGATATCCAATAATAATGAAGGGACATCCATCAAAACATAACACAATGTATTTTTTGTCATATGTTGTAGTTACAAGTGCCCTGCTAGACATACATGAAAATGTGGAAGCATAGACAAGGAAAACTATAGATACCCGCTCTCTCGCAGGGACTTCAAGTCATGCCTACGATGATGCGGGAAAGCCCCGTATCACCGTAGGCATGACTTGAAGTGACTGTGGGAGAGCAGGCTTGATGCTAACAATGTCCATACATTATGATCAATCATCAATGTACATTCACAATTGAATATATCTTCATACAAGGATGATCTATGAAGATTGGGCTTATAACCCTACTGAACATCAATCAAAAAATTCTAATGATAACTCTCAACAACACCCACTCTCAAAATTTTACTTACCTTTTCAAACACATGCGAACAATAGTAATACATGCCCAAGAACATCAGACATCATGTAAAAATATAATATAGGACAGAAACATATCATAGAACCTCGTCTATTTATACTTATTCCTCACGTGTCCTTGAACTTCTCTTGTATTCCACATATTTTCATTCCAATCATATATCCTTGTAAACATTTATGACATGGTAAATCTAATCAATTTTTTGAGCATAATTAATTGGAATAAGCATTTTATATTTTAATGTTATGTTATGAGATTATTCAGCTATAGATCTTAATTGGAATAAGCATGTTATGAGATTGTGTAGTATACAAATATTTAAGTAAAGAGATTTAGGGTAAAAACTGTGAATAATTTTTGTATAAGAGAATAATCTCTCAAGAATTTAAATGCAGATATCAGTATCTTTTAAGGTAATCATACAAGTATTTATTCAACTATATTATGTGATTATTTAGCTAAATATCTTTAAATATGTATATGTGATGCTATATATATATATATATATATATATATATATATATTGTCTCTATCATTGTTAATGATAATCTTTTCTATAGTATCTATAGCTAGACATATGTCCATAATAAGTAGTGTAACTATAGAAAGTGGGGATAAATTTTCTTATTTGTGAATATGAGTGCAAATTACAGCTTTACTTGCAAGCTAATCTTTGTCACTGTATCCTTTATAGCATTATGCATATTCTCAGCTCATTATGATAAGTTTTGTACAACAACGTGACTTAATATTTGGCATTGCTTCATATCACAATTTTTCAAAAATAGGTCTTAAATTCTAAACCATAATTGCATAGGCATTCCTTATATCAATCATAGTTTCAAATCCTATTCAATATGTGACTAACAAAAAATATAATCAAATGATGGAATTTTACAACATAGATATTTAAGGATCTATATGAATAATGGTAGTTGGGTGATTTTCATGGATGCTTCTGAAGCAAGTGTTAGTAGGATAAAAAGACCTCCTTATGGTCCACTTTACTAAATCAAAAATATGATCAAATGTGAGAATGAAATGGTGTCCATACAACAAGGATCACAAATTTTTGAATGAAGTGATGGTAAAATTCAGTGTGCTTTGTATGAGTATGATCAATTAGGTTCTTCACTAACTATAAGACAAATAAAAGTGGAGTTGGTGTAATCTAAGGAAGTTGCATTTTACTTAAAATTTAGTATAACCATAATTTTTTACAATTATCACTAATAGTTTCTTTGTACTTTTCTTCAGTGAAAGATAAATCTATAGTGTGTTGAATCTTATTGTACTATGAAACGACTATGGATCCTAGAGAAAAAATATAACAAGCAATTGATTTGTGGGTATCAATTGAATTGACCATATCTGAGTTTATATATCCTATCAATTTGAAATCATTGGTCATTTAATAAGGAATGCCAAATTCAAGAGTAAATTTGAGATATTATAACTTTCATTTCTCTCCTACCATTGAACAATTTTTGGTTAGGTTGAAAACTAGGAGAAACTAACAACAAAACAAAGATCCACTTATGTGGATCTAAGATATATGAAATTGCTCACCAATTGTTTGTAGAATGACTCATCAAATAGTGATGAATCATCATAGGTTGACAACTTCCACTCAAATTTCATAAGTATAGTGGAAGGATTACAATCATAGATGAGAAACTCGGACTTGACAAACTCATTTTTTTTCAAAAACTCCAATTTGGTAAAAACTCAATAATATTTGTCAACATTAAAAAATGCATAAATTTGTAAACTAATCTTAAAAAAAAAATTCAAAACTAAATATACAAAGGTCATAAGTAGTTTCTCAATTTTAGATTTAAAAACCTATGTTTTGCAAGTTTTTTGGGATGGCTATGGTGGATGTAGTAGTTTACCAGCCATACTTGAGGAGAAATGAAGGAGAACATGGAAGAAGACTTTAGTTGACAAAACATGGAGGAATTGTTTAGGTGAGTTTGGTATGAGTAGTAGTGAGGTGATCAAGAAAGTATGGAAAGTGTTCAAAACATGGCAATTATTTTATGAATCTTTGCCAAAGGAAGAAATAGGGGCTAAGTATCAAGTTGGCATGCAAATGAATGCACAAATTAAGTCAAAACCATGCCTAGACAAAGGGAAGAATGAATCAACAAGTTGAGCATAGTTGCCAAATGGAAAAACCATCATGAAATCTTCACCAACAAGTGGCAAGATGGATAGTGATCAATGCCCAAGTTAAAAAACATGAAAAAACGTCCAATTTTTATATTTTACAAATTTTGTTCTTGGAAAACATGGGTGTGAAACAACTTTTGTTTTCTTGCTTTTAAAACTAGAATAGAGATTTGGGGGTAGCATCCTTTGTGGGATTCAACAACAACACTCCAAGTGCATACCTTTTTGTGATGTAGGGCAGGATCAAGACATTGAGCACCTATTTTCAGGCTCATATTAAGGCCTCCAAGATTGCATGAACCTTGATGGTGCATGCTCAATAAAATCAAGAAAAATAACTACTAACTAGTAATAGACCTTCTAAAAGGTTGTTTAAAAATAGCCACTAAAATTAGACTGTTTGGAATAAGCTCATTACTTCAAAAAATATGACACAATGACTCCTTAAATAGTATTTAAAACCTAACATGAGAGTACAAAATATTCATACCTCTTAACAAGCTTGTTCTATTGTCTTGCATTTCGAGTTACACTCTCCCTCTTCTTCGTGTTCAACGGTCTGAGCACACACAATGTATAGCCAAACTTGTCAATCTTAATAAACAATAAATGCATAATGCAATTTATATCAAAGAATTCTTATATTTTTACATTAAACTAAGGAATTCACTAATAAAATCAGATGATGGAGAACTATACACTAACAGTTTAGCGTCCTAAGTTTAGGATTTTTTGTTGATAGTAAGGACAAAATTCAAAAGAAAGTCCAATGAATGACTGACCACATTTTTTAAAGGAAAGCCCAAAGAGGAGGATATAAATTAAAGCAAACTGATATCAAACACCTCACCATGCAATACCTCAACTTCTATTTCGTGGGGATTCCCTAAAAGACACGACTGTAGGGAATTGAAACAATCTAGAGCTAATGTTGGAGCCTTCTGCTTTGGAAATAATGACATATTCTTCCATTGAAACTTTTGGTGATGTGCAAATGACTTCCTATAATTCCCCGCCATGCAAACCCCAAAGGACAACTAATAGCAACAATTTACAACACAATTTTTTATTAAAGTGAAAAATAATATCAAATGTACATTATCATGCAACACTTGTAAAACAACTATACATATTCATTATCTAACCACGTCCTATGGGGTACACATTACTAAATTACATAACACAATCCTATTCCATAATGATGATTAATGAGTACCAAGATTTCATAACAAAACTATTATATAGAATAAGTATGCATAAACAACATCCATTACAAAACATCCTTCACACTTATGAATTTAATTATAAATATTTCCATAAATACAACACCATTATAGATCATATATTATGAACCAATAAACACATAATAATACCAAGAATTTTACAAAAATTACATTCATCATAGGAATCTACATCGTTCCAGGATTTCAATAATACAATAGTGCTTCTCAACAAGAACAGTAATAATACATCAATAACATATAGTGATACAACTGAAATGAATGTATACATAGTATCAATACTGGCTCCAACTCTAGAAAGGCTCTGGAGTCACTGCAAATGGTACAACCCCGTGCATCATGATCTTCGACTAGGAGCCCAATGGAGTGCATAGCACATTCCACCCGACCATGTGGACCCTAAGGCCCACCCCCCATGCTAGGAGATGACAAGAAGGACCCACAACATAAAATATTCAAGTGAACAATGGCCAACAAGACTCCACGATAAAAGTAATAACAAACACAAAGAACATCCACTTCCAGAGGTACAAGAACAACAAGGAAAAAAAAACAAGGCATACAAGGTTGCTAAACGGAAGAGTGTCATCACATAAGATCGATATGGGTTTCCCAATGCAAATCTTCCTAGGTTATCGACCCCTATCCTGGTTAAACCCTGGCAACCTCAACTGATCCCCGAACCCCATTCTCACTCATGTGGGATCAACATACCTTTCAAGAGGACAAGGCAGTTGATCTTTTCCATTCCAGGCCTTCCCACTCATCTCAATTCTAAACAAACACTTGAGCCATGAGTGAGGTACATTATCTACATTAATGAGAGATGCTACCCAAACCCCCTAATTATTTATTAGTGTTTTCACTGGATTAATAAAATTCCAATGAGTTATCCTGACACCACTTTTGGGTCTCGACCCCCATTGAAAGCCACTCCCCCTACTAGCAACAAAATATTTCACCATCCACTAACTAGGTAATCCAACTTGCACAACATAAAAATCCACATGAATACTCACGTAAGTGAGACATACACCAACTAGCACAAAGGATCCATGGATAACAATTCTACAATGCAAGGCCAAAACCCACATTATCATAAATCAAGTATGGAATCAAGTGAAAATCCAATCATAAAGAGACTTTGTCCCCAACCATGACCACCAGTGACACTACAAGGCTACATACCCTGAAGCACACAATCCAAGTGTAAAGATCAACCACTTTCCAAAATGACAAAATCATGAAACCACACACTTCCAAGTGAAACAACATAAAACTCAAGCAAACACTTCAAGGCTTGATACAAATCTTCCTAGGTTATCGACCCCCATTCTAGGTTACCCTGGTAGCCTCACCTGATCCTCGGCCCCCATACCAACCCAAGCAAGAAAGAACCATACTCCGCTCTAACCTCTAGAATATTAACAAATTACTAACACGATGGTCCCCCATCGAAATGCCAAAAATAACTTAAACTCATAATCAACATCAAACTCAAAATCAAAACAACCACATGGTCAATATTGCATCCAAGGGAGACAATACTTTCACAACTCATGTTACATAATTCATCCCAATATCAAAATCAAACAATAAACAAAAGCAACTTAAATTCTAAAAGTCACTCACATAATTCACCACAAAGAACACTCAAGCATTGCAACCATGGATAACATTATTTAAAGTACAAGTGATCATGAACAGGAAGACCTTCCCCTAAATAAAGCATTATCTTCACTTTCATATCGCTCGCTTTAACTTATCCACTTAATTCAAAGAATAGAATTACCTTCTACAATAATAATATTTAAAAAATACTATAACATTAAATAAACAACCATCTTCATTATTCTAATTACTACAAAACCCTAATATTAATTTACAACTTCAAAATACCAATATAATATCAAATTCCCATAGCAATACTATTAATTGACTATAATTATATAAAATACTAACATTCACTTTCTAATTATCTAACAAAGAGTAGTCTAGATCTTTTATCATCTAATCCGATCTTTTAAATTTAATAACTTATCCTCTATATTTTACCCTTACTTAAAATTAACTTCCCCCTAACTTAAAACATCTCAATTTAATATAAAACACTCACCTCTCAAGGCACACTAGGAAACAAAGGAAATACCACTAAAGAAAGAAGGAACATGATATTTTAAGTCTAATAGAAGATGGGCAAAGACTTTATATGAACATTCAAAATGCTAATAAGTGAAATATCTTAACTGCACTCCTAATAGCATAAACCTTGCATCTCCACTGAATTTTTTATCCATTTTAAACTATTTTCAAAAGATCTAGGGTTCATTTCTATGTATCTTGGTAAGGTTTTACCACTAATAGAGAGGGAAAACTACTTCCAACGTTCTATGCATCTTTGGAAAAATTTGTTCCCCAAATATAAAATGTTGATTTTCCTTTTTGGTAAACTCAATCTTATATATATACATAGGAGTATGTGTTTAACTAATAACAAGTCAATTAAAACTCCAAGGAAACATAAACTCGATAGCTTATATACTCGATCTTTGTTTATTACCTAACATTGTGATGTTGACCGAGACTCGAGTTCAACACCGCTATCCTTTGACAAGGCCAATGGCCTAAGTATACTAGGGAATTACCTACTACCATAAAGCAAGGTGGGGGGCGCATAGACAAGGCCTGTGATCTGAATGACAGTAAGCATTGAAGAAATGTGGTCTCATGGATTGTCGCAAAAATAGGGTAAAGTAGAAAGGGACTTTAGAAACTTTCTAGATAATGCCACTGACAAGAATGAGACTGAAGCCTCTATTAGAAAGGAAAACAAGAGTCTGTAATGTCATAAAATGACATTCACATTTTGGAGATCTATTTAGTTCGGCCATACAAAAGTTGCAACACATATTTCGACTCGTCTAAAATGGTGCTCAATTCATTAAATACACATTTATTGAATTACATAAAATCGAAAGCCAAGAAAGATATATATTTAGCGAGCTACAAACACAATGTACAACTATCGAACACCAATCAAATTCTCAACATCATGATATTCTTCGAATACCCTACATATTGCACATTCAACAATTCTAAGTATAATGTCAGTTCAGAAAATACAAATAGCAACGCCACACATGAAGACTATACTTCAAATACCATACATAAGAGTGCCAACATATCAAAATAAAACATACTGCAATATTGATTACTCTATAAATGAAGTCACAACTTATGGGGTGAAATCGCTATCTGCATCCAACTCATAGAAATCAAATTTTGACATAAAACAATACGGAATCAAGTGTGGTGAAAAAACTGTTATAAATACCCTGTCGGAAAAGAAAGCGTCAGCATGGAGTTAGAAGCTTTTCGTTAAACAGAGAAAGCTCGATATTCTAAACTTCAAGATTATTCCGTAAAACACAGTATTTGAACATCAAAGCTCTCTTTTCAATTTAAATAATAGTTGTGTTCCTTCTTAGAAGGAGATGGATTATATTACTCTCCTTTGATATATATTTTTTTATTGTTATATGTTTTATAGAATTTATGAAATTCAAAGAGTATATAATAAGGTTGTTCAAATAATATAAAATTTAAATAATGAATTAAAAAAATGGTTTAAGAGTGTTCAAATAATATAAAGTAAATATAAAATTAAATGATTTTTAGATAGTTTTAATTTTTTTAATGTTTAGTTGTGTTTCAATTTTTTATATTTGATCATACATATAAAATAATTTTTCAAAATTAATTTTGGAGTGAATAAAAATAAATAATTTTTAAATAGTTTTAAATTTTTAAAATATTTAATTGTGTTTTATGGTTCATTATTTATTTAGATTATGGAGGTACAAGTATGGTTATAGTCTAATGAAAGAATCATTATTGTTTAGCAATTTTAACTTAATAGGATTCATTTTTTTATATTTGAAAAAAAATGATATTAAATTTGAATATTATAAATTTGTCTACAATTCAATTTTAATTTAATAGAATTCAAACACTTTTTTATAAATGAAAAAGATTGATTTTAATTTTGAATATTATAAACTTGCTAACAATTCAGGTTTATTAACATGGACAATAGAAATATTATGTCTAATGAATGTTTTTATGAATCTTAATATTATGAAAGTTGTTTATATTTTCATTTAATTTTTTATTTTTTTTCACAAATCATTTTAATAAAGTGATTGAAATTAGTCTTTGTTGTAATATGTTAGAAATTATAATTGATAATAATCAATTAAAAGTATTAGCAAATATTGGTTGTTATTTTATTTTTTTGAGAATTTTCTTTTTAAAATATTTCAAGTAAATAAAATAACTATAAATTGAAAATATCTCTTGACTAAATAAAATAAAAAGTTCTTGAATAGTTGTAAAGTAAAAAAAACAAATTTAAGGTAAATAAAAATAAAGTATCAAATACTAAATACAAAAGTATGTATATTATTGTATCAACAATTTTGCATTAGTATATATTATTTTAAAAGTAGGATAACAATATTATATAAAACATATTATTTTTAAAATAGGATAATAATATTAAATAAATATATTACCATAAGAGACATACATGTTATCATCATCAAATCATTGTATATGTTAATGACAAACATAAAAAAAAGTATATTTTAAAAAATAAAATTATAAAATAACTGTAAAATAAACATAAAAATATATATGTTAAAGACATAATAAAATAACTATTAATATACCCATGTTAAAGGGGTCTTAAGAGTTAATTCATGGAAAAATGAGAGAAGAGGCATGACAATTAGCTATCAAAATTCTCAAGAAAAGTGAGAATGTGAGAGTTACCATAACTTCTTAAGGATTTTTTCAATAAAATGAGGATCCCATTGGAGGACTAAGTTTAATAGAGAGGTTGGATGAATCTAATATAATTCAAATTTGGATAAGATTATCCTCAAATCTTGATAAGAAAAGGGATAGTCTAGTAGAAGATGACACTTTGATTTTGCATATTTTTTTGCAAACTGCTCACCTATTAAGGATCTAGAACCTCTTTTATACGATATTGTCCATCATTAAAATTTCATATTGGACCACAATCTAAAATAAAAAAAATGATCTTAATGATAATTTTTTTATTCAATATATCAAACCAAGGGAGGTCATTCAAATTTGCATTCAACCTATTGGTATATCTAGTTATGATAGTATAATTACCATCATCTAAAAGGACCAAAATTAACTCAATCTATTAGTGTATCTGGTTATGATAGTATAATTTACTTAGGAGTTGTTTCATTTACTTCATAGTTATTTTATACTTCTAATTTCTTAAAATGTATTTTTGTTATGTTTGAGTGTCTTTAATCTATACAACGATAATATAATTATATAATATTATTATCCTATGTTTAAAATAATATACATATGCTAATATGCATATTTCTTCATTTAGTATTTTTATTTTTGTTTATCTAATATTTTTTTTTTACTTTACAACTATTCAAAAAAATATTTTATCTAGTCAAGAGTTATTTCTATTTATAGTTTTTTTTTTATTTGATTTATAACTTTTATGAAATCTCTCAAGAAAATAAAATAGCAACAATGAATATTTGATAGTAATTTTAATTGATTAGTATCAAATTATAATTTCTAACATATTACAAAAAAATCTAATTCCAATAACACTTATTAAAATGATTTATCAAAAATAATTCTTAAATAAAAAATTAATAATAACATAAAAATACAAACTTTCAAAATATTATGATTCATAAAAATATTCATTAAACATAATATTTCTATAGATATTATAGTTCATAAGAACATTCATTGAACATAATATTTTTTTAGTTCATATTAATGAACATGAATTGTAGACAAATTTATAATTATTTAAAATTAATATTATTTTCTTTCTTTTTTTCTACATTCATAAAAGAAATGTTTGAATTCTATTAAATTAAAAATATTAAACATTAATGATTCCCCATTAAACTAATCTTACTTGTACCTCTCATAGTCTAAATAAATAATGGATATCAACAATAGTAATAAGACAAAATGTCATGCCATAATGAAACACAACTAAATATTAAATAAATAAAAACTATCTAAAAATTATTAAATTTTTAATTTATTTAGAGAGTTATTTTATGTTGATGATCATATATAATATTTGAAATATAATTAAATATTAAAAAAAAAAACCATCTAATTTTTTTTATTTAATTAAGAGTTGTTTTATAATCATTATTATTTTGTTTATTTATTTAAGAGATTTCATTGTATTTACAGTTATGTTATTGTAACAATTTGTATTATTATATAAATAAATATTATAATATTATATAAAATTTGTTTCAATATTCTTTATTAATACTTGTCCTTAGGTAATACTATTGCAATGAGTTTTGTTTTGTTTTTTGAGTTAACTAGTTATTAATAAGTTAGCTTTCAACCAATCAAAAACAATATTTTTTTTTGAAAAAAAATAAAAAATGAAATTTGTAAAGTGAACTTGTAAAATTTTTAATTTTATAAATTATAAAATTTATTTCTTGTGATTATGATTGGCTAGAAAGTTTTATGTGTTATTGAATAATTTATTAGGAAAAGTGAAAGTGAACTATCATTTTGCCTATATTTTAGATAACACTATTATTTTGCCTATTTTTTAGACAATTGACCTATTATTTTGCCATTTTTTTCAAAAGACCTATTATTTTGCCTTTTTTTCAAAAAGATCTATTATTTTGCCATTTTTTAAGAAACAATATTTCTGAATTTATTCAAGTATTTTTGAACTATTATTCTTTTGTATGACTTTAGTTTTGAAAAGGTTTAAGTGCCTCACACATTTTATTCTTTGTTGTTTGTTAAGAGCATTTGATGGAAGGGAAATTATATGTGAATTATTCTAAATAATTTTTTTAAAAAAAAATTAAATCTTTGTAATATTAAATATTATATGTTTATTTTATTATGTCTTAATTTTTTTATGTATATTTATAATATTTTGAGATGTTTATTTTATCTATCTAGATGAATTCATGAACACAAATAGATTATATTATGCATATTGTTATTTAACAAAGTTATTATATAAATTTTATGTTTAAATGATAATTATTTAATTCTTTCTTATAATTATATTACATAATCATTTCATTTTTATATTTTATTTAATATAAAATAATTTAAAAATTATTATATAAATTTTATGTTTAAATAATTATTATTTAATTCTTTCTTATAATTATATTACATAATCTTTTCATTTTTATATTTTATTTAATATAAAATAATTTAAAAATTATTATTAAAATTTATATTATCTAATCAATAAATATAATGTAATAAATTTATATTATATTATACATATTATTAGATAACATAATTATTAGATAAAATTTATATATGTGCATGTAACTACATTAAGTGATATTTTTAAACAATTATGTTAACATATAATTATTTTTATGAAATCTAGTACTATATTTAAAATACTATAAAGACAAGTACTAGCCACTACGTGACACTTGTTATATATTTATTATGAAACCACTTTTTGAATTCATTATTTAAAATTTAAAATTTTATATTATTTGAACACCATACTTTTAAAGTTTCATAAATAATTATTAAACATTTAATAAAAAATATTCTATAATTTAAACACACTTTTTATAGACTTTTAAAGAAAAACAATACTATGCTTTACGGAACAATCTGAAGTTTAAAGAATTGGTTTAAAAGAAAACCTTAAAATCAGTGCTTTCGTATTATTTCAGACGAGGTATTTATTATAGTTTATTCACCATATTTTATCCCTAAAGAATGTGGGAGTAAAGAAAGTAACATTATTTCGCACAATTCGCCTTTTGACTTTCATTTGCAATTTATTGTAGAAGATTCAGTTCGATTTTCGTCAGACATTTCTAGTTTTACTCTCATGTCGGCGACTACAGTACATTTATGCAGGGGAGGAGCAAAGACGTGAATCCTTTGAAACGGTGGAAACGAACCGCTATGGAAATGAAAACATTTAACGGGAAAACGGAGGAACAAGAAATGTTACAGGAACGGAGTCCCTCGAAAACAGAAATTATACGAAACGGAAAGGTCAGATTTATGGGACCACGGTGGCGACCAGCTAAACAGTCAGAGCTTAGTGTGTGACGGTTAAAAGCACAATATCGACATCAAATAAAACAGTGACAATGTTCTATGGAGATTACTGGTGATGCTAAATGAAACAATCTGATAAAATGGCTCGCACTAAAATCATAACAGCAATCTCGGAGTGTGTAACATGGTTGAGACACTCTAAATCAGAAATAAACTGCAGTCATTAAGTCGTCCCTCCCTCCATTTTGATATAAATTCACCCAAAGCAATAAGAAAGGCATCACAAGTGGCAGGGTCGGTATGAGGGAAATAGGACGCACAACAACACAAAAGACATGAAAGAAATGACCCAAACAAAATGTACAAAAAATCGAATGGCCAGAGCAACCATAAGAAATTAAATGTAAAGGTGAGTATAAGGATTATCCATTTTGGGAAATCAAATTCAATCCTCTAGATGAGCATAGCAATATGGACAAAGTGAAAGGGAGCAATATTATGAAAAATATGTGTAATGTTCGAGAATGACAAATCAAACGCATAATATAACAGAAGTAATTCATATATCAAAGAACAACCATCAAATGGATTATAATGCAGAGAATAAAGTACAACACACAACACAACATCGAATGTCATAAATTAACCTACCACTATACAAATCGAAACAAAGGAATGAGTTGTGCTAAACTCTATCGCTTTCAATTCCAATTGAGTGAATAAAAGAATACTTAAATTTTCTATTCAGCATTTTATTCTACCTTTTTGCTTCAAACAAATAGAGATAGAAAGAAAATTGAAAGAATAGAACCTAGCAAACACGAATAGCACAGTTGAAGATTGATGTCAAGATCAACATTCACGATCGCAACGATCCACTTCTTCAAGATATTTTAATAACGATCCACTTTCCCAATTCAATGATTTCTTTTAACAATTCATAAAACACAAAAGAATTTCTTCTAACAAAGCTTTTTAATCAAAGATGAAAGAAACCACTCCCCCCAAAAGAGATCATCATAAAAAAAAAACCCGAAAAGCTATCAGATTTTCCCATAAAAAATCAAGCAATATTCTCATAAAATAACAAGTTTCTATTTTGCACCCAGTTCAATGCGCTCAAACTCAACTTTTCTATCTTTTTATTTGCTTTTATAGTCAGTTCAAAAATCTCATCTCAAACTAATTATTCTATTTTTGAATTATATATTCTCTCCCATTTAATTTATTTTCACACACAAAATAATAATAATAACATTCATCTTTATCTATTTTTAAATTAAAACATTTAATCCCATCATTTCATTTACTCACTAATCGTTATCTCAATCTGTTATATATTTTATTTTATATTAATATTTCCTCACAATTTAATTTATTAGTTAAACTCAACATTAAACAATAATTGTCTTTACATTTTAATTATAAAATCACTTGATAACTTAATAGTTTAATTTAACTATTTAATTAACCAAGATAACACAAAAAAAATTATCAACATCATTTTATTTAATAATTAATCTAATTCATCATCAAAACAAACAACATAATAAAATCAATTTAAATTCGACAAATCAAAACAACCTAACAACGAACAACAATGGAACATCACCAATCATTCAAATATCGATAACCACATAATGAAATGAGTACCCTAGAGCGTACCCGACCAATAGGGTGCATCATGGAGGCACTATATCCTCCCCCCAAGGGTTTGGATTACTCCTAGAAGTTGCAGGGTCAGCACATACATACGTCAATTTCAAAATATAAGAAATGTAACATAAATTACCCAAATGACAAAACGAAATAACAACCAACAAGCACAAACTAGCTGATAGGGTGAAAAAATGGTATACACATCCTCTTCACGAATAATGGCCAGGGCAAGGGGTTCTTAGTGTCATCTCCAAATTTCAACATCAAATCCATTAGTTTATGAGGTACGCTCAGACCTGACAATTGAAGTGGAGTCGATGCCTTGTATCTACAACCTGCATAAGGCAAACTGTTGTACAATATATTTAAAAATTAAATCATCATCAAGCACACCGTGAGAGGAACTCATCGTGTGGCAGGGTACTCACGAATGAGTAATGCCACACTATTCCTCCCACCATACCTCAATAATAGCCATATCAAAAATCAGATAGAAACAACATAATCATTCATGGTTACAACACAATAAACATAATCAACATCTACATGATACTCAATTTTTTTTAACTCAACATATAGATAACCTGAAAATACATCATTGTCATATACATAAAACAATAGCATTATGAACATCAATAGTGTAATAAAATGTCATCCTAACCCAAGCCAAAATAGTAAGAAAGTATCAATAAAGTATCAAGTGCATGTCATAATCATAAAAAGTGTGAGTCTAATAAACGCAACAAGGAAAATGCTACATCCTTCCTTCTACTATCCGACTACCCATTGTTTGATAGAGGACACTCCTCAGGGTCCTCATCTGAGTCCATAACCACCTTCATGGAAGTGGAAGGTTGTGCTCGAAGACCTTCCTTCTCTTCCTTAGACAAAATGGGTGTCTCAGGTCCACACCCCAACGATCAATCTCGGATAGCGGATGGTTTCTTCGCTTTAACTGTGTGTCTTAGCTCTTTGATCTTCTTCCCTTTTCCCATGGGCCTGGGCCAAGGTCTCATCATCAGAAATATAAGGTGGAGCTTTCAGTGTGGGGTTTTCTTTGATGACAACAACCTTTTTGGCAACCTTCACTGCCTTTCCTTTCCTCTTTCCGGACTTCGACCTTCCCATCCCTGCACATAATCTGGGGTGCTCATTAGACTCTAATCAAATTTTCAGTCCCCACTAATCTTGTCTTAGCATACATTTTTTTGAAATATCATCATTTACACACAAGGCATTCCACTTAATTCATTATTCAAGACAAAATCTCACAACATTGTCAGCAAAAGATCATAATTTTTCACCTTTTCAGAATCAATAATACATGATTTATCACTCCTTAAGCACACAATTCTAAATTTAACACACACAAATTCACATCACGAAGCTACACAAGGGTCCATAATGCATCCTCAATAGGAATAATATTGATGCATTATGCACTACACTGAGGGTTCTATCTTTACCACCAGTTTTTTGCACCATTGCACCAACACCACCTAAAGACAAACCCTCAGGTTACTAAGCAAGGACAACATAAGGGTGAGAACACAAACTAAAGAATACAAGCAACTAGATCACATAATGGGCTCATATGTATCCAAAGTGCCCAGTGTATGAACCTATGCTAGATGATACCATGATGTAACACCTTGCCACACAAACTCCAAAGGACAACTAATAGCAACAATTTATAGCACTATTTTTTTTAAAGTGAAAACTGATATCAAATGTACATTATCATACAACACTTGTAAAACAACTATACATATTCATTATCCAACCATTTCCTCTGGGGTACACATGACTGCATTACATAACATAATCCCATTCCATAATGATGATTAACGAATCCCAAGATTTCATAACAAAACTATTATATAGAATAAATATGCATAAACAACATCCATTACAAAACATACTTCATACTTATGAATCTAATTATAAATATTTCCACAGATACAACACCATTATAGATCATATATTATGAACCAATAAACACATAATAATACCAAGAATTCTATAGACATTACATTCATCATAGGAATCAACATTGTTCTAGGATTTCAATAATACAATAGTGCTTCCCAACAAGAATGGGAATAATACATCAATAACATATAGTGATACAATTGAAATGAATGTATACATAGTATCAATATCGGCTCCAACTCTGGAAAGGCTTTGGAGTCACTGCAAATGGTACAATCCCACGCATCACGATCTTCAGCTGGGAACCCAATGGAGTGCATAGCACTATCCACCCGACCATGTGGACCATAACATGTAAAGGCGAGTATAAGGATTATCTATTTTTGTGAAATCAAACTTAATCCTCCAGATGAACATAGCAATATGGATAAAGTGAAAGGGAGCAATATTATGAAAAACAACATACGTACTGTTCAAGAATGGTGAATAAACGCATACTACAACATAAGTAATTTGTATGTCAAATAATAACCATCGAATGGATTAGAATATTCTATATTGAACATAAAATGCAAAGAATAAAGTACAAAACACAACACAACATCGAATGCCATAAATTAACTTACCACTATACAAATTGAAACCAAGGAATGAGTTGTGCTAAAATCTATCATTTTCAATACCAATTGAGTGAATAAAATAATACTTAAATTTTCCATTCAACATTTTATTCTAGCTTTTTGCTTCAAACAAATAGAGACCAAAAGAAAATCAAAATAATAGAACCTAAATAAAATGAATAGCATAGCTGAAGATTGATGCCAAGATCAACTGTCACGATTGCAATGATCCACTTCCTCAAAAAAATTCAATAACAATCCACTTTCCCAATTCAATGATTTCTTTCAAACAATTCGTAAAATATAGCTTATTCAATAGAAGAATTTCTTTCAAAAAAGTTCAAAACTAAAAATCAAAGATGAAAAAAAACCACTCCCCCCAAAAGAGATCATCATAAAAAGAACCCAAAAAGCAATCAGATTTCTCCATTAAAAATCAAGCAATATTCTCATAAAATAACAAGTTTCCATTTCGCACCTAGTTTGAAGCCATGCATGCACTCAAACTCAACTTTTCTATCTTTTTTTATTTTCTTTTATAGTTAGTTCAAAAATCTCATTTCAAACTAATTATTCTATTTTCGAATTATATATTCTCTCCCATTTAATTTATTTTCACACCCAAAATAATAATAATAACATTTATCTTTATTTATTTTTAAATTAAAACATTTAATCCCATCATTTCATTTACTTACTAATCATTAACTCAATCCGTTTTATATTTTATTTTATATTAATATTTTCTCACAATTTAATTTATTAGTTAAACTCAACATTAAATAATAATTGTCTTTACATTTTAATTATAAAATCACTTAATAACTTAATAGTTTAATTTAACTATTTAATTAACCAAGATAACACAAAACTATTTATCAACATCATTTTATTTAATAATTAATCTAATTCATCATCAGAACAAACATAATAATACAATCAATTTAAATTCGACAAATCAAAACAACCTAACAACGAATAATGACGAAACATCACCAATCATTCAAATAATGATAACCACAGAACGAAATGACTACCCTAGAGTGTACCCGACCAACGAGCTGCATCATGGAGGCACTACACTTCCAAGCTATAGATACAAGTTTCCTTTAGTGTTTGGATCTGGTTTTGTGTGGTGTTGGTCTCTGCTCCTTGGAGTGGTGAGGAGAAACCCTTCCCTATGAAGGATAAAGGCAGGAGATGTTTTATGTCATATTATTTTTAATTGTAATGAAATTTTCAAATGGTGGGGGAGAGGGAAATTACCAATTCATGTGTGACTAGTTATTTAGTCATTTTTATTTGCGTGACTAATTATTTAGTTGTGTTTTTTACTCGATGATCAAATTAGTCATTTATAGTTGTGTTGCAAAAAATAAGTAGAATTTAGTTATTTTTAGTTGTTGTGACTAAAATTTTTAGTCACTTAGTCATTTGTTTGCCAAATTCTAGTAGTGGTGATCAGGGTGATTAGATTCCTCAGGTTCATGGAAAGGTTCCATGTCCCCCTCCACCACTTGGGGATGGAGGTGCTTATTTGGTTGTAGAGATAGGGTGGTGATAGGCTGTAGAGGCACAAATTTCCACTGTGACAACAGAGCGAGATGATACCAAAGCCGAGAGACACACAAATATTGGGTGTCATCTCATTGCCGAGATACAGTTACAACCTTTTACCATAGAGATGGATAGTCTAAAGACCAAGCGAGATACTCTTCACGCTGAGTGGGATCAGTTATTACGGAGGGATACATACTACCAGAATCTATATGATGCTTTTGTTCCTCGAGCCCAACAACAACTGAGATTTGGAGAGCCTAGTATTGCAAGCGGTGGTGGTGATTCAATTGGTCATTTTGCAAGACAACCAAATCCAAATGATGATCCATAGCATGGTCGATAGATTCCTCTCTTTTTCTACCGGGCAGTGACATTATGTACTTGATCCTTATTATGTTTATTGCTCAGAGACTTTATATTATAGACATGATTTTGTATATACATTCACCGATTCATTCAAGGCCTTGTATATATGTATTATTCTTGTATTATCCTATCACACTTGTTTCCATGATGATGATGTACTATGACATTCTCCTTTTTTGATGATGATATATATGAGATATACCTTATTTGATTCGACATTACTATGTGTTATGTGATGATTTATGGATGATGATATATGTTTATGCAAGTTTTTTTACTTTTCTTATGTATGCATATGTTGTGGATGGATGGATCATATACTATTTCATATGATGTTTTATTATGGATAATCAATATATCATTTTGATATATGATGTTTATTTGATGTTGATATATGATGGATGTATGCCTTATACATGATACATGATGTTTTTATTTCTTTATTATCATCATGGCATGTATTGACAATATTATGGATGCAAGATAGATGTTAGTTAGAAGAAATATTTGATGATGGATAGAAATTTGATGTTGTTAGTACTAATGAGTTGCTTTCGCTTTGCTTGGAGACTTCACATTTTGAACAATCTTGTTTGATGTAGAAAACATATACGATATGATGAGAGCCAATTGTGTCCCATTTTATGCCACATTTTATCCTTTTTCATATACCTTCATATCCACTTCCAAATTCCATTTCCATTCCATATCATACTATTTCACTATTTTATGTTGCATATGATTAAATATATAAGTGGTATTTAATAGAGTTTTCGATAAAATATGGAAATTAATGATTGATTTTCTTTACTAATAAGCATTGTGATTTTTTCATGCCAGCGCCGCTGGTCACGTTAAAAAGTTTACCAAGTGCACTGCAGTTTATAGGGGGTTGTGCTACCCGATTCCTGCAATCTAATAAAAAATAAAGTAAGCATTGTGATTTTCAAACTTGAGAAATAAATCTTGCAGCATGTAGATCAGAAGAACTTCCTGTCACCTTTTATGCAAAATATCTTCTTGTCATTTTCTCGACAGGAACTTTTGTGGTGGATTTTACTTGTCTTTCTTCAACTACATTTCACGGTTTTCCATTCTTATTTTCTGTGGGTGATATCAACCTTTGTGGTGGTGTCGACTACCTCTTTGGTGTTGATTTTGCATCCAACAGTGGTCTTCCTTCAGCCATTTCAAAACACGTACTCACACATGGCTATCAAATCCACCACATGCTTTTTGTTGTCACATTGTTGGAGAAATCTTATCATTGGTGTTTTTACCTACATTTTTCACTCACATGGATTCATTCCCAAAAATAGACTTTATGATAACAACTATATTTTCCAACTGTATGAGGGAGATGTGTTTTCCAAATTGTAAGAAGACTAAATATTATACGCTGCCAATTTATAGTTTGTTTTTATCAAATAGATCTATGGTTACCAAACCATATTATTTGTTTCTTTTAGCTTGTTGGTCCCAAGCCAAAACAAACTTAATATTTTTATGTACTTAGTAAGTTACAAGTTGCGTATATATAAGCAACGTAGACAAACTGTTGGAGGGTGATTTTTTGTATTATCTTTGTGAAATAAAATATTATTTTGTTGATCTATCCAACATAAAAAGGCATTTTATTTCCACTCACCTTGCAAACCAGAGGAAGGGCCCACTTTTGGAATGCTCGGTGAGGTTGTTGCATGTTTGAAATAGTTAGAATTTATATTTTGTGTGATTTATTTTTTTGCGGCATTTTATTTGTGTAATTTAATTTCTTGTGTTTTATTTACAATCTAGTTTAAGACTGATTTTCATTGGATAATAACTCCAACTACTAATATTATGTCGATGTTGGTGTGTTTATTTGAAGCATAAAGTGCAAGTTATATTATGATTTATAAAGGATTTTTATGTTGTTTATGATAGTTCATGTCACTACTGCTCCTGTCACAATTGCTAGCACAATTCTTGTTACGCTTTTGACATAAATACATAATAGGAAAGTTGAACTAGATTTTCACTCAGGAAATTTACATGTGTTCTAGTTGCATCCATCCCCACTCAATTCTCTATTTTCCTCCCTTTAGGTATACTGCCGCAACACTTCTTGCAAGCTACGATCCCCGGGTTGACACTCTTAGACCAAGCTGAAATCCTTTGTTATTATTTATCCCAGTTTTGTCTATCATTTTGGCACTGTTGTCAAGGAGAGGTGTTAAAGGCTGGAAAACCCAGTGGGTTAAGTTAGGACCAATGCGTTAGTATGAAATCTTGCGCAACTGGTAGCCTTGCTTGGTGATTAGTCCTAATTTGTGTTGTTTAAATCATATAGATGAATTGTTAGAATTTGTAGGTAGATTTTAGAAATTAAAAAAACCATATATATATCCACACCAGTTGTTGTGAGTAAATTGATAGAAAGAAGAAATTTTGAAGAAACAACATAAAAACACAAAAATGTTGTTGCCCCTTGACTAGGGGTTGCCGCCCCTAGAGCCTCACTTTCAAATTTAAAAACAAAAGAATAAATTGGTGGTGGAATCGCACCGAAAAAAAAGTGATATTTTTATAGCCCCTCTACCTAATGGATGCAACTTAGATAATCTTGATCTTCCAATACCATTGTCACAAACATCTACACATGTTATTCCCATAGTTGATCAAGAATGAATAATTGATGAAGTTTTAGGACAATGGAATTTTGAAAATGATGATTTGACCATTTGTTGTTCTGATTGTTGCAAGGGAGAAGATAAGTTCACATGCCAAGTTATTCAATTTGAGTACATGGTAAAAAATATCCAAGCTATGCATGAGCCTCAACAAAACAAAGGTGAAAGTGAGAATGTCTTCTTTGTAAAGGACAACTTCACACATACAATTGGGAAGATCAAGGTATGAATGATGATTTTGAAATGTATTATAATTATATTGGATTTGAAAGGAAATATGTTTCTTCACAAAATGATTCCCCATCTAGTATGCATGGTGAATGGAAATAGTTACCATACTACCAAGAATGGCATAATAAATTCTCACAACAACCATACCCATCCCATATAGTACCATCTCCACCATATCCATCTTATATATTGCCATCTTTACCACCTATTCTATATACATCACAACTTTTACCATTATCATTAACCCGCCCATCACCCACTCCAACATATCCACCAAGGGAAATTTCAATTCCTAATAAATTACTATTGCATAATAAGGTGGTTCAGACTGTGTATAATACTGATATTTTGATGATCCCTTTACATTCCACTAATGTGCTTGGAATTGGTGAATCACAATTGCATACAACTAAAGGATGTGATTTTAGTTTAATTGAATTTGAAGAACAATATGATCGACTAAATGATAATCAATTTAGTTCTTCTTATTTACTTAACAAATCAAAACTTTTAGAAATAATTCACACACATAAGGAAACAATTCAATGTGAGTCTAATTTTATAATTGAAATGATAAATGTGTGTGTTGAAATTATTCATGCAATAAGAAATGGTGAACTATATGCCTTGATAATTCAAGATTTGTGTAAGATACATAATGACATCCTACAAGATCTCTCATTTATGAATGTTTTTTATATTCAAACATCTAGATCTTGGGAGACCTATGGTAAAACTATGTATCCCTCACACACTTATTGATCTAGGTCCAATAATTGATTGTATGAGTAAGAAGAACTAGAAGGGTTTGAATGCATTAATGACCACAACAAAATTCCTATAAATGGATGATCATTCAAGGTATAATTAAATATGTCTATTTGGATTTTTCTAATACCCTCATGATATTTCAATGTGAAATTAAGTTGGGGGGAGATCCATTGAATTTTGGAAATATTTGGTTGATTATTCATTGAGCAAGGCTCAAGGTATTCTTAAATATGTCACTTTCATTATTTATTCTTTAAATTATCTTAATGATCTCATGCCTTTGCAGTATGAATTTAATTTGGGGGGGAATCCCTTCACTTTTGAGGATTCTTGGTTTCTTTCTAATTGTTTGTTTTATTGGTGCTTCTAATAAAACCACCTATGTGATACTTGGACCAAATAAAGGTATGAATCCTTGCGTTGATTAACATTGATATTATGTCTACACATGTATTCATTATCATCCATTTATTATTATCAAGTATTTATTCATATTAATAACTCTAACTTTCATTTACAAAAATGACTTAACTACTTAATGATAGAGGTATTAAATGGATGATATTACATTACTATAATTGATCATGAGAATAAGATTACAAGTCTTTTATCATGGTGGCCCAACACCTTTTCACCAATACCAATTGATGATGCTTCTCTACATGATCATCCGAAGACACACCTTGTTGGCCTTGCTAGACGTATGGAACACCTCAAGTTTCCTTTGTGCTTCACTATTGGAGACCACGAGAGGATTTTTGGGTGAGGTGTTCAACATTCACAAACACAAGTTCTCTTTGATATCAACTTTAATGCTCGATCATGTGGAGGACAATACGAAACTTGTTGTATGAGTAACAAAGATGCTATGCTCTTGGCTAATTCTTCACAAGCCACGAATCCAAAGACCACTTGAAGATAGGAACACATATTGCATATCATCACACTTTGAGTTGAGTATCCACCTACCTAAAGTCGTATGCAACCTTGTCTTTGGTAAGGAAGTTGTATTATTTGCACTCTATATTTTCATACAACTTTGGGAACAAATATGAATATCTCTTATGATTTCAAGGAAAGGATGGCATAGCTTCATGATATGTCAATATGATTAATTTCAAGTTGGTCATCATAGAACAATGTATATTTCAAAGATTACAGTCACTGTAAGTAATTCCTTCAACCAAGTGAGTGGGCATGGATTCCAAAGTTCTACAGTCTGATTTTTGATATGGTGGCATGAGCTAAATGGATCAAGATTGTTTGTAGCAATTGTGCTATGAACAATGCATGGTCAATCTTGATGAAGGTATATTTCTTGTTGGCCATCATTTCAATTTCTACATGCAACCCAATTTTAGTAGTGAATTTTTGTGGGGTCATAGAAGGAACTTAGGTTTTCAACGGTGTCACTTCTACATCCATATAAGGGGTTCCTTTTCTTTGGTCATTATATGTAGGTTATCTGAAAAAAGTAAAACAAAGTAAAAAAATGAAAAAAATAATGAAAAAAAATGATGAAAAAAAAATGAACAAAATGAACAAAAAAAGAAAAAAGCAATAAATTATAACAATGAAAACCAGTTTCTAGTGGATTGTAGTTGAATAAAATTCTTAGTGGTGAGAATTGTTTTCACAGTGCCACTAAGAGGTAAGTTATTGAACAGAGACGAAAGTCGGCCATGCTAGAGGACACTTGTTATTATCAAAATTGAAAAAAAAAAAAAAAGTGAACAAAAGAAAAAAGGAAAAAAAAAAAGAGAAAGCAAAAATGCAATAATTTTTGTTCTTTTTATGGGCTAACCAGTTTGCAAGTATACTCTATTGCTTCAGTGGTTGTATAAGTACCTCATAGCACCTCCTATTTCTCACTTGTATAAATTTTATTTTATTTTTTGTGGTTCATTTGACTTCGATCACTTGTTGCAAGAGTTACATTTTCAGTTGAGATGTTAGGAAAAATTAAGAGTGAATCAGGCTACCATCAGTATGCTCCCTACATACTTCATTCTTATGTAGATCTTTCATGTGTGGTGTGGATGCCATCTTTATCACAATTTTTGGTTCCTTCCTTGTTGGATATTCACCGTTGCATAGTTATATTGGCTACTAGATCTTGGCATTAATGGACATGCAAGTTGGTAAAACAATCAGTTTTATTTTTCATTATTTTATCTTTTAGCTTTATTAATACTTCTTATTATATTAATCATATAAGAAACATTCCTACCTATCCTCTCCTTGTTTCCCGAGGATGGTCAACCCTTTAAGTTGGGGGGAGCTCCACCATATTTATACCTAGATCTTTTCACCTATTATCCTAGTCACAGTATCCACTATTTTCACCTTTCATACTCATTCATATTGCCTATAATTTCACCCATTTCAAATAGCTTATAGGTATGGAGATAGTTTTTTTGTTTTATACCTCTCATATATAACATTTCCAATAATAATGCTATGAAAAATTGATGAAAAAATAAAAGAAAAAATTATGAAAAAATAAAAAAATCAACAGAGGTATAAATAATAAAATATTAAAAAAAAAAAAAAAGAACAAACAAACAAAAGAAAATACATGATGATTGATATGCAAAAGAGCTATAGAAAAATTGAAGGGAACTATGGTTGTGAATGAGCTATAATAGTAAAAGAGGTGAAGAGGAAATCCTAAGTCACAATCCCAAAGCTACCCTCTTAGAAATAATGATTGCACGAGGACATGCAATATGTTAAGTTGGGGGAATGATGAGAGTCAATTGTGTCCCATTTTATGCCACATTTTAGCCTAATTCATATACCTTCATATCCACTTCCACATTCCATTTCCATTCCATATCATATTATTTCACTATTTTATGTTGCATATGATTAAATATATATAAATGGTATTTAATAGAGTTTTGGATAAAATATGGAAATTAATGATTGATTGTCTTTACTAATAAGCATTGTGATTTTCAAACTTGAGAAATAAATCTTGCAGCATGCAAATCAGAAGAACTTCCTATCACCTTTTATGCAGAATATCTTCCTTTCATTTTCTGGACAGGAACGTTTGTGGTGGATTTTACTTGTCTTTCTTCAACTACATTTCACGGTTTTCCATTCTTATTTTATGTGGGTGATATCAACCTTTTTGGTGGTGTTGACTACATATTTGGTGTTGATTGTGCATCCAACGGTGTTCTTCCTTCAACCATTTCAATACACGTACTCACACATGGCTGTCAAATCTGCCACATGCTTTTTGTTGTCACGTTGTTGGATAAATCTTATCGTTGGTGTTTTTACTTGCATTTTTCACTCACGTGGATTCATTCCTAGAAAAAGAATTTATGATAACAACTATATTTTCTAGTTGTATGAGGGAGATGTGTTTTCCAAATCATAAGAAGACTAAATATTATGCGTTGCCAATTTATAGTTTGTTTTTATCAAATAGATCTATGGTTACCAAACCATATTATTTGTTTCTTTTAGCTTGTTGGTCGTAGGCCAAAACAAACTTAATATTTCTATGTACTTAGTAGGTTAGAAGTTGTGTATATATAAGCAGTGTAGACAAACTGTTGGAGGGTGATTTTTTGTATTATGTTTGTAAAATAAATTATTATTATGTTGATCTGTCCAATGTAAAAAGGCATTTTATTTCCACTCACCTTGTGAACCAGAGGAAGGGCCCACTCTTGGAATGCCCGGTGAGGTTTTTGAATGTTTGAAATAGTTAGAATTTATATTTTGTGTGATTTAATTTCTTGTGTTTTATTTACAATCTGGTTTAAGATTGATTTTCATTAGTTAATCATTTCAGCTACTGATATTCTATCGATGTTGGTGTGTTTATTTTAAGCATAAAGTGCAAGTTATATTCTAATTTATAAAAGAGTATTCTTCTATTTAGGATAGTTCTTGTCACAGTTGCTCCCGTCACAGTTGCTAGCACAATTCCTGTTACGCTTTTGACAGAAAGATAGAATAGGAAAGTCGAACTAGATTTTCACTCAAGAAATTTATGTGTGTTCTAGTTGCATCCATCCCCACTCAATTCACTATTTTCTTCCCTTTAGGTATACACAAAAATTCTCGCAAGCTATGATCCCCGGGTTGAGACTCTTACACCAAGCTGAAATCCTTCTTTCTTCTTTACCTTAGTTTTGGCTTATCACAATGCACTAGGGTATTAATGACCAAGGTGACTTTGTATCCATTGTGTGGACTTTGACTCTACATATCAAGATTATTCTTTCTCATACTTGACATACGAAAAATTTACTTAAATTATATGGTTGGGTTGCATTAAAACACATTGGTCTAGTAACATAGAGAGGTATAGAATACCTAGCATGCACCTGCTACACAAAATATTTCAAAACAGCTTCCATACACTCAATAAAGCAAGTATTCACCATGGTAGTATCACAAAAACACCTTACAAAAAACAAACCAAAATGATGATCAATTTCCCCATTCCTTCTTCTCTAAATCCTTATGGACATCCTCGAGATATCTTGGGAATGAGTCACTAATAAATCACAAAAATAAGACTATAAAAAAGATAAAAACAAAGTTACAATATCACTTCCCATATATGTTTGGGGTGGGGCTATTATTCGGTGTTGATCATGTTTATCATAGGAATGGATCCATAAAGGCATATCTCAGGATGTTGTTGGTGACTTGTCAAAAAGGTAGGTTGTTGATACTCTGGCCTTGTTTTTCCCATTTTGTAATCAAATCTTTGTGATTGTTTTCTTGAAAGTTCTAACTATTGATGTTTTTTTTTTTTTTTTTCTATTTCGTCAAAGGGTGAAGGTGACGATTTGTTTATTATGGATGAAGAATTTATCGCGGATTGTGATGATGGAGATGGAACCTTTTGATTTTTTTGAGTTTTTATGATGTTGTTTTTTTTGTTTTCAGGGGACTAACCTAGGGCCTCGAGGGCTCATCAAAGATAAGCCTTTCCTACATTGTACATGTAGAGGCTCATAGTTCGCTTGGTTTGAATTCTTTTTTGACCTTTTTTGTTTTGTGAATATTTTTGGATTTTATATTTTTTGAATGTTTTTGGATTTTGAATGTTTTTGGATTTTGAATTTTTTGACTAAGTTGAAATAAAGTATGATAGAAACCTAATGGGAGTGACCTAAGGCCTCGGGGGCCATTTAAGTCTTTCCTACACTGTACACGTAGAGACCACGTAGTTTGACCAGTTGAATCAAAGCATAAACTTGTTTTTGGTATTCAAATGATAACTTTAGATTGATATTCCACTTCTGGTTCTAGAGGATATATTGTGGGAAATCTACTTGAACTAGTTGTGGGTTTCAAGCAAATGTTGATACCTTTGAATTTATTGAGTGAAGGAATAATCCAAGATTTTTGTTTTGATTTTTTTTTGTTTTCTAGATGTTTTTTATTTTGTTGTTTTGACCATGATAGGATGCATAAATATCTAACCCATGCCCAACTTTGGGAAGTTTTCTCCAATTGAAAACAAGACTACTTTCCTAAATCAGTAACAAGCCATAGTTGGATGCATGCTTTATTATGGAATGAATGGGTGGGTGTTGTGGATAATATTAATAGATAATGATGCAAGTATTATTCAAACATAGTTCCTATTTGCTAGGTTTTCACTATAGTACCTATTCTATGAGTGGCACAAAGTGGTTTTCACTTAAAGAACATTTTATTTATCTTTACTATTTTTTCTTACTTTTTGATTTTTTTGGATTTTTGCCCTTTTTATTGGGATGGAAGATGTTGAAAACTTGGATTTATATTTCACTTCTTTTTCTAGAGGATATGTTGTGGGAAATCTTCTTGAACTAGCTACAAGGTTCAAGTAAATGTTGATATCTTAGAATTTTGAGTGAAGGAATAATCCAAAGTTGTTGGTATCTTTGAATGTTACCTTGGTAGTGTGTTGGTGGTACACCTTGTTTTTTGAAGGTTACCCTAGTGGTGTGTTAGTGGGATACCTTCTTGATGGGATGAATTGGTAAGGGTACCATGTGGCACACCTTATTGTTTGGACAATTCCTAGATCACAATGTGAGCTAGAAGGCATAGATCAATATTTATTTTGAAGCAAGATGTAAGTATTTGCCCCCAGTTTCTAGCAATGTAGGTAATGGGTTATCTTGTGATAGGATAACATGTTTGGATAGATTATAGCCCTTTGGAAACTACCTCATGGCCCTGATAATGTTGGATAGTATAGGATCAATGATAGTGACCCATGTCAAGATGTTTTTTGTAACGCCCCCTCCAAGGAACCCTAGAGGATGACACTAAACTAGGTCAAATTTATGGAATATATTTTTTTAAATGATTAAAAATAGAATGCATAACATAATATAATAATCTAGTCCTAGGTCCTCTAAGGTTCCTCGACTGCGTTACTCAAAAAATGAATCATTAAATAACTAGTTTAAAGAAGAAATTAAGTGAATAGATAGTGAACCACTTATGCTTAACTAGAAATATCTTTATTTATGAATTAAGATGAAAACTTGTATCAACATGAAGACTTTTTTCAACAATATATTCAACGATTATTTATACAATTGAGAATGAAGAAGACACATAACAACAAATTTATGAGAACCCACTTAAGAAGAAGTATTCAATTTCCAATTATTATCTCTAACATAATTAAAAAATTAAAGTAACATGACAATTAATTTACCTATTACTTGCCCATGCTATCATGCCCACACTATAAACACAACAAAAAATAGGTAAAAGGAAATTATAAATCTTAAGTAATGTAAACCCATTGGCTCAACTAGACAAAGGTTTAGTATTCTTTAAATTTTGATATCTAATTGATATTCTCAATAGAATAATAAAATGGAAAAATAATATATATAAAAATATAATATAATATTAGAAAGTAACATAAAACTTGAAAACTACTAAAGAATAAACAATCGTTCATTAGGTAAGTTATAAGTCCCTTCTCAAACCAATTATTCATCCTCACTGATTCATTTAATCAAATCCTTTTAAATTTAATGTTCATCGACCAAGAGTATATATATGCATATGTTTATTTCAATACTAATTTAATGACAAGATTTTAAAGGAAATAATTGCATTAACTAAAACATATTCTAGTACCTAGATTAGTTAATGTTTTATAATTCCAAATCTTAACAAATATCTATATACCAAAGTAGTGGTCATATAAACTTCAACAACCTTATATTGTTCTACTAATAACCAAATATCAATTTCAGTTTCATTTTGAAATTCCTCTATTTTTCTTAAATAACAAAGACTAATAATAATCTTACATTCAGTTTTATAAATATATATAAAAACTCTTTTTTCTAGAATTAACTTAAGGTTCTATATTTATAATCATTTTTATGATAGAGCTACCTCCAATTAGAATGTGATAAAAAAAAAAGTTTATCCATAGTCCATAATTCCTTCAAGCTTATATTCCTCACCTCACCAAACAAGAGATGCCACTAATAAAATCATTCTCATGAACCACAAAGAGAAATAATGAAGTCATAAGTCATCTATCTTTACCCGGTATTTACTTGAACGGATTTAACTTACATAGTAAAAAGTCATTTAAGGACAAGAAAATAAAAAAGAAAATTTGTAAGTGCATACAAAGATTTAATGGGTTTTCAAATTAATAAAAATTCAATAGAGAAGGTACCATGCTAGCCATTTTTATACTCCTCTCTTCTAAAAATGAAACCATGAGAAGGAAACATATTATTACTACCTGTAAGTATTTTATTTAATTTTGAAAGAGTTGAAGGGATTGGTCCATTCATAGAAGTTTCTTGAAGCATCCTGTAATGAAAACAAATCACCTCAATCTTCTCAAAAAATTTAAACACATATTACTATGTTGTTTGATTATATTTATCTTCTCACTAAGGAGGAGAACATGATCTAATATCATGCTAGCTTGAAAATTAATATCTCACAATGGTTCAAGCGAGGTCATATTTCTAAGAAAGTTCATTTTTTGTTTACCAACTATTGCTAGATGCCCAATAGTATCCACCATGAAATGAACCTCATAAAAAAATGGATAGCATTATATGGCAACAAAATAGGAAGTACTAAAATAGGTGCAAGGTAAGACCAAGATCGATAAAGCTAAAAGTAAATAACAGAAGAAAGAGTGTTGACAATACTCCAAAGATTACTAAAATTAAATTGAACTAAGAGAAGTACCTTAGTCACAATGCTCAACCGAAGAAACAATAACCAACAACTCTATCCACCTCTAACTCATAACTACATCTTGCAGTCATGGATTAGGCTAAAAATGAGATCCACCTAAACCTAGAATGGGTTGGGGATGCACTTAAGGCGAATAAATAACTCATCAATGTTGGGTAACAAGGAACTGAAAACAGATGTCTGGCTTAAAAACAAAACGATTAAAGTTGCACAAAGTAAATCAGACAGGAATATTTCTTATGTTGACATTTCACTTGAGAAAAATAGAATTATAAGTAGTATTCCTGAAACAAAAAAGGAAAATCTATGCTAGAACTAACAAAGCTTGCAAGTACAATAATTCTCTTTCTATTTCTATCAAAAAATTTAACACTACTAAAAATTACTATCAGAAGTATGGAATCGGTATTATCACAAGACTACAATATAAAGATCAATTTGTGAAAAGAGTTGACCATAGTTATTAAAAGATCAAACAGGTAACTACATAGAACCAAGAGAATCATCAATGAGTTTGTTGGGAAAAAAATCCCTATAGTGGGAAAAGAAGAAAACACATACCAAATAAAATAGACAACAAGAAGAGGAGGCAAAATATTTTATGTTCCATTAAACTATCCAAAATAGTACATTCAATAAAAGGTTTTACATAAAAAAACTCAAAGCTATGCTCTGCACATTCTTCATACAAAAACTATGCACGTTCTGGTGCACTAGAGAAAACTGTGTGTTGGAGATATTTTGGAGCACTGCTCTTTGTCACAAACTTCTGCTACTACAATTTATCCTAAAATTCCTTTGTTCTATTATGTTCTGCTAAACATTCCTCTCTATCTTCTACTGCACTCTTCTATCATTTTCTATCTAACTGAAAAACATTCTATTCATGGCGCTCAATTCAAATTCACCTACCAAAAATTAAATTGTTGCCAATTCATTAATTGGGATAGCAAGTATCTGGCAATCCAATTGGGGGGAATAATCCAAAATGGATCTCATCTGTATATGCATTAAATGCACTTTCTCGTTGCTTCTCAAGATTAGATATTCTAACACTCCCCCTTAATCTTGAGCCTTTTTTTTTTCATCACCGTTCAAAAGTGTCAGAGAAAAAGTTATGGAGCATCTACGCATCTCTGTGTTTTCCTGAACCAAATTTCTAGAGCATCTACACTTACAAGTTCTAGAGCATCTACGCTTCTCTGTGTTTTCCAAAACACAAGTTCTAGAGCATCTACAATTTTCTATGTTTTCTAGAACACAAGTTATGGAGCATCTATGCTTTTGTGCCTAAAGTTCTGAAGCATCGACGCTTTTCTATGTTTTCCAGAACCAATTTTTTGGTGCATTCTTGCATTCCAAGCCTATCTCTTAGGTGTTCAAATGAGTCTTTTGAAAATTATTTTATGAAAATATCAGTGAGTTGCTTTGATATGCAGTATTGAAGTTCAATCTCTCCATGCTCCACCTGTTGGCAAGAGAAACTGCTAGTATCACTTGGTGTTTTCATTGATGGCAACCCTAATCAATGTTTAGATACACACATCATCATTTGATCATACTGGCAAATAGATTGAAGATTGACAAGGAAGAACAAAGTATCTGATAGCATAGTGTTCATCAATCTGTATGAAAATTTCATGCTATTGTTTTGTGTTGAACATCTCTGGAATTTTTTTTTGTTATACTATCTCTGTTACTATTGAAGTGTAGTGGCTCATATGAATTCATGTGGAATTTAGAAGGTTCGGTTGGCTAATTTTATTTTTTACTAGTACTCGAGCCGACTTCATGAATGAATTATGTTGTGGATGTATGGAAAGTAATTGGTTAAGTATTTTTTTGTTTGTACATATTTTTTTGGGTCCTAGCCAAGTTGTGGCCAACCATTGTGGATACGCATTGCATATTATTCATGATTTGAGCCCACAGTTATAATTATTTTTGTGTTCTATTGAAGCCGACAAAGTGTAATTAAATTCTATGTTGCGGATATATATAAGATCATTTGTATCATTTTATGAGAAGTATGGAAAGTGTGTTAATGTGAATTGTGAGTTAGAGTAGAGCAAAAGAGAAATAATGTGCAGTTTCACTTACGCATAGAGAATTTGTGTTGCGAGGCTGAGAAGAACAGAGCAGAAGTGTGTAATCAGTCTGTAGGATAGAAGATTGTATATTCTTCCTAACTGAAACTATAATAAGGCATATGTAGATGCTATTTTTCTTAGTTCAAACTCTCAGATGGTTTTAATCTGATTTTCCTTGTAAGGCAATGAGCCTTCCCTTTGAGTAGTGAGCTCTAGGCAGTGTGCCTAAATGCAAGTGCATTTCCCTTGTTGTAAAATCCATTTGAGTATACTCAGATTAACTTATGGATTGGCCATCCACCGTGGTTTTTCCCCTAATAGGGTTTCCATGTAAAAAATTCCTTTTGTTGTGGTGTTGTGTTTATTTTCTTCATCTTTATGCATTATGGTTGAATTTTGTTAATGCTTTGAAGTTAAAGGTTAATAACGTTAATTTTTGCACAACATTAACACCCCCCCCCCACTCTCAGTGTAGCTTGTTTCCAACAATTGGTATCAGAGCTAGTTCCTCTGAAGAAGTTTAATAGCTTGGGGAGATCTTGGAAGGTGGTTCAATGGATTCAAGTAGTCTTCAATAACAACTTTTGGTGGCCCTAGATGATCTTGTTTAGTCAAAGGATTAAGTTCATAGATTACAAGAAAACCTCTCAGAATGAGAAATTCATTGAGTTTTTAAACGAAAAAATCAATAAGTCTAGAGAGAAGAGAAAGGAACTTTGTGATCAGATTAAGTAGAGTGATAGTAAGAGCATTGAAGAAGAAGAACTTAGTCAAGCCCTAAAGGAAAAGACAGAAGAATGTGAAAAGATTAACAGAGATAATACAGTCCTAAACATGAGATGGAATCTATCATGACGAAGATGGTCAAGGATATTGAATACATAAAGAAGAGTGAAGAGAACCTAGCACAGTCTCTAAAAGAAAAATCTTAAGTATGTAGTAAATTGGATGATGAATTGGAATAATCTAAAAACAATGAAGAAGCACTTGGAAAGAAGATGGATGATCTCATAAATGAACTTTTTGCAAATGAGTACAAAGAGAATTTCAAAGCTAGCTCTGCCATGCTTGATGAACTAATTAGCAGTCAAATGAATCATGGTGAAAAATGAGGTCTTGGATATGAAGATGGAGAAAGTTCCAGATCCGAGCAAAGGAGATTCAGACAAGGAAATCAAATGAACAAATCTGGAAGGTATCTAGTAAGGGAACCTAATGCTCAAAGATTTAATAGATATTATTTCAGTTGTAATAAATTTGGACACATGACTACTCAATGTAGAAGTAGAATGGAATCAAATGGTCCATCATTCTGAATTCAGTGTTTTAATTGTCATAAGGTTGGTCATAAGTCAATTAAATGCATAAATATTTTGGATCAATTTGATAGAAATATCAGATGCTATACATGCAATAGACTTGGCCATACTGCTAACCTGTGTAGATCAAGAGGAAATCAATGGAACAACTGGTCGGGAAAGAGAAATGGTGTGTGCTATAACTACAAAAAAATTGGGCTCATTGCTACATTTTGTTGGAACAAAAAAGGTCTGGTAAATCAAAGGAAAAGGAAAGATCACTACAGATGTGGTCAGATAGTAGATACAAAAGAAATGGGTGAAGAAATATCCCTTTGTTGAAGAATATGTGCAAGCACCAAAACCTGCTTCTAGTAATTCCTCTAAGAATTACTTTTAGGCCTTTGGCCTAGGGGGAGCTGTCAATAAAATATTTTAACCCCCTAACCGGTAAGTGACACCAGATGTGGATGTATACAGAAGGTGCATAGATGCTCAACATATTTTTTTGAGCTCATTAGAGGAAGTGGTATGCTGTATTGGAGGTCCACATAAGATTTACCCGTCATAGTGCATAAAAATAGGGTAACCGGATGAATTAGGGTTAAAAAATTTATTGCGACAAAAAGGGTTAGGTATGCAAGTGATAAAAAGTCATTCCTATTCTTCATTTGTCACTTTGTATTTTGGAAAAAAGAATTTTGGAGAGCTCTAAGGAGAAATTTTCTGATTTGAGGCAAAATCAAGTGTGGAAGTGATTTAGCAATCAATTTTGATCTGGCAAAAAAGGTATTTATCAAAGAACACTACGAATTTGTGTTTTGGTCAAAATGAATACTCCTCTGGTAGTTGAAGTTAAAGATAGACCTCATCCTAAATTCAAATGGAATCCTTACAAGTCTCTTGAGACCAATCCATTAGGAGCATTTTTGTTTGTTTTGTACGAAGTATTACACACAAAAGACATTAGGGTTTATATTCATACGAATATTGAAGAACTAAGAGGTTCTCAACTATTGAAATTGTTCAATAATCACATCATAGGTGAAGATTTTTGTGTAAAGCTGGAACATAAAATCCTGGAAACAAAGATGTTCACACAGATTATCAAATTTCCCATCTTTGAAGATTCAAAATGGGCTTGTTATGTTCTGAGTTGAGTCCATGATGAATTTATGTGGTTATGCATACCATTCAAAATCACAAAGGAAACTATCAGTGTTGTAACATGTTTAAACTCTTCCGGTGGACTACCAATTCTAAAGTCTTTGAAAAATCAAACGGTCACTGATGCTACAAGCTCTACATATGACAAAAGGGCAATGAAAATTGACAACATTGTTGATGTAGATGCCAAATTTTCATCTATGGTTATTGGCTACAAGATTATCACTCCAACTGAGACAATTCTATGTCTGGTACTACAATTTATGTCGCCTATCAGATGGTGAAGGAAAATGCACATTATGATCTCTATGAACTACTAAGGAGTCAGCTAATGAAAAATCTTGCAAAGATTAAGAAAGATAATAAACTCTTTCAAATATGGTAAGTTGCTTGTGTGTTTATTCTTTCATTTAATGGGTGAAGTTCTGGGAGTTGGAAAGATTCATTGGCAAAAGGACAAGCCGGTAGCTACTCAGATCAGAGATTTGTTGCATAATTTTCCAAACACCAAAACAAAGAATGCAACTATCTGGGGATACTTTAATTTTTTTTAGACTATGATGCAAGCTAGGGAGAGGATTAACACCTCTATTATACAAAAGTACAAGGATTAAATTTTATTCATGGTAGATGTTGACCAATGCATGATGGAAGCTATTGATCCTAGAACTATATGGATCATGCCTATGGGATATGAAGTTGAAGAGAACATTTTGGATATGTATGAACAACACTTGCTAAGTAAACCTCTGGATCCGATAAAAGAAAGGTTTGGTACCTATGCTGAAAAGGACATAAAGGTTCACAATGAGCTTAGGAAACCTATGGTAACCAAAAGAGTTAGAAAAGAGGTAGAAGTTCTTACAGAAAGTTTGGGCATATCCGTAGAGAAGTTAAAAGAAGCTAGAAAGAAAAGGGAATAAGTTGAAGCAACAAAACAAGCAGCTGAGGAGGAAAAAAAAATTCAATCATCTAGACTTGCAACACCATTTTCCTGAGCTAGAATAACTAGAAGCTCTGCATCCCATTCAACTCCTACAACAAAATCCATCCCTGTGAAAACTGAATTCAAGGGATCCAAAATAGAACATAAGAGGAAGAAAGTTAAGAGAAAAATAGTGTATATGGTTGTTTCTAATGATGAGGAAAATGAGTTTGATGAAGGTGTCAAAGAAATCAAGCATCAAGGCACCATGTCAGCAATTTTTATGAAAGAAAAACCCTCTGGTAAATATGTTAAGTGAAGAAGAATACAAAGACTAACAATTCAGGTATGTCAGTAGGATAAGGTGAAAAGGCTTTATTCAAGGATGGCAATCTCAAGCCTCTCTGTAAATGGTATGAGTCTTTTGATGATTCTGATAAAATAATTCTTGAATAAGCGATAATAAAACACATGAATATTTTCAATAAAGTTTTTATTGAAATTATGCCTAACTTTCTCAAAAGTCTATATGAAATTTTGGAAATGAGGAGACTCAATTCTAGAACAGAAGAAGAACAAATGAGAGAAAGGATTCTTATAGAATTGTGTTTGGTGATGTCTATGGATGACATGAAGACACTCTTGAACAAAGCCAAAAGGAAATTTAAAATAAAAATAAGGGTGAACAAGCTAATGATTGGTCTAACCGATGAAGTTACAAAATAAACTAAGAAAATCCTGAGGGAAATACTTTTAAATGAAATAATTGATGTTGTAGCTGAGGAAACACATGTTGATGATGCCCCATCTGGTCCAAAAAAGGAAGCAAAAAAATAAAATTTTGATACAGCTGAGGATTCATAGATTCCTCCTACAGAGGACAACACAAAAAAACTTATGGAAGTTGAGATACCTAAAAATGTATTAGTTGAGGAAATAGATATCACTGAAGGTAAACCATACCCTGAAACTATGGAAGTAACAGTTGAAGAGAAGAAAGATGATGTAAAAGAAATCCCAGTTGAGGCAAGAGACACTGTTGAGGTAATGAAGAAATTTTTGGTTAAATAGAAAGAAGAATTGGATCTGGAACTGATTGAAGGTCTTATTGACCTATCTACTTTGAGTCCAATCTAGAAGATGAAAGTAGCTTCATTTTCTCAAGCACAAGCCGGAGAAGAGAAACTGAAGTCACACATTGAAGATAGTGAACTGCTAAATCTTGCATTTGGATTATTTGATATGATAATGCCTTCTTATGTGAAATATCTGACTGGTTCCTCCTCCAGTGAATTGAAAAAGCTTATCAACTTGTGAGTACTCACTTTGAGTAACTCAAAAATCAGTTATGGTGAAAGTGCAAAAAGAAATTAATGTCAAAAGGTTTAGTGGATTAAAATTATTGATTTCTAAAGATAAAACCATTTTAGCCACATGTGTGAAGAATGTACAAAACTGTTTATCAGAAGGTGGTAAGATCTACAAATCATGTTTTGAATCTAATGAGAAGAAGGTTAAAGATATGGAGAAATAGTTAAGTACTATTTCAAAAGGATTTGATCCTCTAACTGGTGGTGTTGGGAAGACAGAAGGAGAATTAATGTCTTTGCTCATCAAAATAAAAGGCTTGAAGCATGAGAATGATAAGATTGTTTCTAGAGCATGTGAACTCAGAGGCATAATTGGTCCAAAAATTGAGATAATGTCAAGCGCTCTAAAGGAAGGAGAGGACACTATGGAAGTTGGTGATCCAGCCAACTTAGAATCTACAAAGACACAGTCCTACCTAATTTGTAGTCACATAACAATCTTGGAGAGTCTCAAAAGAGTTTGGGACGCAAATCTGATCTAGCTAAAGAAAGATTTTGTAGACATTTTAAGTTTATGTAAGTTAAAGAAGCATTTTTGTATATAACAATTTTGATTGATTGATCCATTTTTGGTATGTGAATCCCTTCCTTTGCCATTGATGTCAAAGGCGGATAATATTGGAGTGAAAAATGCATAATCATCTTAGGCGGATAATTGTATTTTTGAATTTTTGAGATGGCAGTGCAGTTTATCTTGGTACTGATTTGACAATTAGTCATTTTTCACTAAGTGTTGCCATCAATGCCAAAGGGGGAGATTTTTAGAAAGAGACACTACTAGTATCGCTTGGTGTTTTCATTGATGTCAACCCTAATCGATGTTCAGATATGCACATCATCATTTGATCATACCAATAAACAAATTGAAGATTGACAAGGAAGAACAAAGTATTTGGTAGCACATTGTTCGTCGATCTGTATGAAGATTTCATGCTATTATTTTATGTTGCACATCTTTGGAAAAGAAACTGGTATATTATCTCTATTACTATTGAAGCGCAATGGATCATATCGATTCATGTGGAATTTAGAAGGTTTAGTTGGCTAATTTTTGGTTTTACTAGTACTCGAGCTGACTTGATGAATGAATTATGTCACAGATGTATGGAAAGTAATTGGCTAAGTATTTTTTTTTTGTACATATTTTTTTGGGTCCTATCCAAGTTGTGGATATGCATTACATATTATTCATGATTTGAACCAATAGTTGTAATTATTTTTGTGTTCTATTGAAGCCGACAAAGTATAATTGAATTCTATGTTGCGGATATATATAAGATCATTTGTATCATTTTATGAGAAGTATGGAGAGTGTGTTAATGTGAATTACAAGTTAGAGTAGAGCAAAAGAGCAATAATGTGTAGTTTCACTCGCGCATAGAGAATTTGTGTTGTGAGTGTGAGAAAAACAAAATAGAAGTGCAAAATCAGTCTGCAGGACACAAGATTGTATATTATGCCTAACCAGAACTATAATCAGGCATATGTAGATGTTATTTTTCTTAGTTCAAACTCTCAAATAGTTTTAATTTGATTTTATTTTTAAGGCAGTGAGCCTTCCCTTTGAGCAGTGAGCTCTAGGTAGTGTGCCTAAATGCAAGTGCATTCCCCTTATTGTAAAATTCATTTGAGTATACCTAGATTAACTTTTGGATTGGCCATCCATTGTGGTTTTTCCCCTAACAGGGTTTCCATGTAAAAAATCCTTTTGTTGTGGTGTTGTGTTCATTTGCTTCATGTTTATGCATTATGGTTCAATGTTGTTAATTATTTGAAGTTAAAGGTTAAGAAAGTTATTTTTTGCACAACACTGATTCACCCCCCCTCTCTGTGTAGCTTGTTTCCAACACCACCAACTCCCTTATGAAATGGTAGTGGATTTCTATGTGCTTGATTTTTCCATGAAAGACGAGATTTTTAGTCAAGGCAATAAAAGACATGTTGTAACAAAATATGGTTCTACCATCTTCTTGCTACTCATTAAAATCTGCAAGGATTCTTCTAAGACAAATAGCTTGGAATGTTGTTGCATTTGCTGTAATGTATTCCACTTCAACCGTGGAGAGAGAAACTATGGGTTGCTTCTTTGATGCCCATGATATTGCTCATGAACCCATGTAGAATGCATATCTCGATGTGCTCTTCTTGTCATCTACATTTCCTGCCCAATCACTGTCTATGTATCCAACCAGATAAAACTCATTGGAGGTAGTGTACATAATTCCATAGCCTTTCATTCCATTGAAATGCCTTAGTATTCTTTTTCCTGCTTGCCAGTGGGCGTCCTTAGGCTACTCCATGAACCTAGAAATCAAGCTTACCACATACATTAGATCAGGTGGTGTTCCTATCAAGTAGATGAGTCTTCCAACCATGCTCTTGTAGAGGGTTGGGTTAACATCATTTTTTATATCCTCTTTGCTTAATTTCAGACCTTTAGTTGTTGGGTTGGGGCTGGTTTGTTGTCCAACATTCTAAATCTCTTCAAGATTTTATTAGCATATTTTTTTTGTGAAATAAAGATTCCATCATCTATTTGTTGGACCTCTATGCCTAGGAAATAATTTATCAAACCTAGGTCTATCATTTCAAACTCATTTTCATTGCCTCTTTGAAATCAGAAATGAAAAGATTACTATTCCCTGTGAAAATTAAATCATCGACATACAAAGCAATAATAAGAATCTCGCCATTGGTTGCCTTGATGTAGAGTGTGGGCTCACTGCCACTTTTGTTGAATTCATTGCTCAGAAGGTACGAAGAAATTATGTTGTACCATGCTCATGGTTCTTGTTTCAACCTGTAGAGAGTTTTTTGGAGCTTGAAGACTTTGTCTTCTTTCCTTGGAACTTCGTAGCCAGGCGGCTACTCGACATACACCTCTTCTTTCAACACTCCATTCAAGAAGGTTGATTTTACATCCTTTTATAATACTTTCCATTTGTGTTGGGTTGTAACTTCTAGGACTTCCTACAAACATCTTTTTTAGTCTCTTCCAAGCTATTGTTTGTATCCCTTAACAACTAGCCTTTCTTTATGTCTCTCAACCTTACCATCAGCAGTACATTTGGTCTTATAGACCCACTTAATTCCAATGGATAATTTCCCTTTGGCTAAATCAGTGAGCTCCCATGTTTTGTTTCTCACTATAGCATTGAGCTCTTCATCCATGGCATTACACCATTTTTCTACTTTCACGACTTCTTCAAAATATATTGGATCACTATGAGAAAACAAAGAAAAATCTAAGTTTTCATCAAAATATTCATACCTTGTGTTGTCACAAATTTTCCTCACGCTTGTTATCTTTTGTGGCATCAATGATGCAAGCGTAGGGTCTAAACTTATGGAGCTGCTTGACTACTAGTCTGATGAAGAAGTGTGTTGTTGTAACATTGTGGAGTATCCACCCTGTTGAAAGGTTCCAAATTTATTGCTGCTATTTTTTGAACTGTTACCTTGTTGTAAGGTTTTGGAGCATCTACCTTCTACAACTTCTTCATCCTCAAAGGGTATTCAGAAAAAAAAAACCCATGTTGCTATCAATTGTTCCATCCCATGACTCATTTTCAATGAACTCAACATCCTTGTTGATCGCCACTTTCTTGGTGATGGGATTATACAATCTGTAGGCTTTGGATTCTTCACTATAGCCTATGAAAATAAAATTTTCACCTTTCTAATCAAATTTCTGCCTTTTTTGCTTTGGCACGAGTGCATATGCCACACATCCAAATATTCTCAAATGTTCAACACTCCATTTGCATTTTTTCCACACTTCTTGTGGAATCCTATCATGAACAACCTTTGTGGGGCACCTATTCAAAATGAAGACTGTTGTTGCTACAACATCACCCCAATTTTCATTTGACAAAAATTTTGCCTTCAACATGCTTGTTGTCATCTCCATGATACCTTTGTTCTTTCTTTCAACCACTCCATTTTTTTATAGAGTATAGTAGGCAATAAGTTGTCTCTGAATACCTTGAGACTTGAAAAAATTCATAAACTCTTGAGAGATGTACTCTCCCCCTCTATTTTTTCTAAGGACTTTGATATAGTGGTTGCTTTTCTTTTCAGCCAAGGTGTTAAAATCCTTGAACTTATCAAATGCATCTGGTTTATTCTTCAAAAGATACACCCAAATTTTTCTACTATAGTCATCTATGAGTGTCACGAAATAGACATTTCCTCTTAGGTTTGGGGTCTACATGGGACCACACAAATCTGAATGCACCGACTCTAATGATGCTCTAGCTCTCCTCGAATGCCCTGATTGAAAGGGATGCCTATTTTGTTTACCTAGGATGCATGCTTCACACTTTCCATGGGGCTCTACAATTGTTGGTAGGCCCCTTATCATGCCCTTTTTAGCTAAAAGACTTAAACTATAATATATTATATGCCCATACCTCAAATTCCAAAGCTTGGATGGGTCTTGGATGACCGTTTTGAAGGTTGAATGTTGCAGGCCTTTTGACTGTGTTGAGATTTGTATTTTGAGGGGAAGCATTTGGATCTTTATCATTTGAACCACTGCCATAACTCTCTTGCTTCCATCCTTGTCACATATGATGCATTCTCCTTTCTCCATGAGCACCCTATAGCCATTTTGGACCATCTGTCCAATGTTCAAGAGATTGTGTTTCATTCCTAGGGCATAAAAGACATCATGGTTTTTTCTTTCTTCACCATGCTTGGTTTGTAGGCACACTATTTCCTTGCCCATGACTCAAACCTTCTCATTGTTGCCCATTTTATTTTTAAAATTTTTGTTGTTGTCAATGGAGGCAAATAAATTTCAATTACCACTCATGTGGTTGCTACAACTATTGTCCAAGTACCAAACTTCAGCATTGCCTTGTTCTACAAGATTGCATGCAATAAACACTTGTGACTATTTTTCATTTTCAGCCTTATTTTCATTCGCCATATTTGCATTTTGACTTCCTTTGTCATGTTGTTTCTATGATCCTTTTAAAATGTCAAGTCCTAATGTGAGATACTAAAATGATGCAATAAGAAGAACTAACATAAGAAAAGGGCACCTCAATGATTAGCCTAAGAAATAGTAAACATGAAAGCAAGATAAGATAAATTGTTTGTTGATTATACCTTCATGTTGATCCTTCCTTGGTTGGCCCTTGATCTTTGAATGTCTTGTGTGCTCCTTGGATGGAAATGGAGTGAAGTGGATGCAAGATGCAAGATGGATTCGATGAGAAATACTATGGTAAAGCTAAAATGTTGCAAATGACAATTTGGAAAGAGTTTGGTAGCAAAAGACTTGATCCCCAAAATAAGAGAAATGAGGGGGTATTTATAGGATAATTGGAATTCTCTAGAGAATTCAACGATTGAGATTGATCCAACAAGATCAAGATGAAGGGCTATGGTGAGTTGAGGACTCACAAGCCCTCACATCTTGACATGTGGAATGTGAGATGTCTTAGGGTGGAATGATGTGGAAATGAGGTGAAAGAGAAGTACATGAGGTGGATGAAGGACAAGTACCTTGGGGGATGAGAAGATTCCTTAGAGGAATAAAAGTAAATTAAAAATTCACAATGAATGGAAGAATCTAGTGGATAAAAGAGGGTTTCCAAAAAGGTGGGGATTTGCCACATGTGAGAGATGTGACAAGTCCAAGGTTCTAGAAGCCTTGGGGACATGTAAAATGGCAAGTCACATTTGCATGGGGATAGGGTAAAATTTGGAAGAATAAAATGTGAATTAAAAATTCACATGGGGAAGAAGGGAGCCTTGGGTGAATAAAAAGGGATTAAAAATTCCTTGGGGGATGGGGAGAGTTGACCAAGGTACCAATTAGGCTAATGACCTTGATTAAGGTTGTGCAAACACATGATTAGGATAATTAATGAGAGATTAGAAGCAAGTGGGAGATTATGGAGGATGTGACATTAACCTTGATTAAGTGGTGCACATCCTAATCACAAATTAACTAATTTAATCCAGATTAAAAGAGGAGAATGTGACAAGGAGAGAGAAAATGAGGAATTAAAAAGTGATTTTTAATCAAAAAGGTTAAGTGACTAAATTAAATAAATTGTCCTATTTATTTAATTTAGAGAAGAAAAGGTGTACGGTAAAGTATTTAATATTCAATTACATACTTTAGGAACCTTAGGTAGAAAATTAAATGGTTTCTCCATTTATCCTCAACTGGTTAATCAAGGTGGATGCCCTTGTATGAAAATCTAAAATGGAATTCTTGTCCTTCATCTGCATGGTCTCAAATTCTCTCCTTTGCAGCTGGAATTTCATAGACCTGACTTTCTCAGTCCCTTTGCAAGTGTTTTGAAGAATTTCCCATGCCTCTTTTGCATAACTAGTTGCTTCTATTTGAGGGAAAATAGCCTATTTTAAGGTTTCCTCAATCAAACTGAGGGCTTTAGCATCATTATTTCTTGTCTGCTTCAACTGGTTCTTTTGGAGATTGGTCAATGTTGCATATGCATTTGGGTCAGTCACATCTATGAACCCATTTGCTATTAATTCCCACAAATCATTTGATACTAAAATGGTTTTTATTTTCTTTGCCTAGACATCATAATTGTTTCCATCAAAAATTGGTGGTTGTTGCCAACTCCTCTTGTATCCTCCAGCCATTTTGCTAAATGGGGGAAAATACAAATACCCAAATAGAAATATAGGGTTTTTCTACACTTCCTAGAAAACTAGGGATTTCCCAAATACCCATAAGAAAAGCTTCTATCACAACACGCCTAGGACTTCAGCTAGGGCTTTAAAAACTAAATGCACATAAAACTCAGGGCTCTGATACCAATCTATTGGGAAAAAAATCCCAACTACAGTGGGCAAAGAAGAAAACACATAACAAATAAAATAGATAGCAGAAGAGGAGGCTAAATAGTTTTTGTTTCATTAAACTATCCAAAAGATTACATTCAAAAAAAGGTTTTACATACAAAAACTCAGAGTTATGCTCTGCACATTCTTCATGCAAAAACTATGTGTTGGAGATATTCTGGAGCACTGCTCTCTGTCACAAACTTTTGTTGTTGCAGGTTCTCCTAAACTTCCTTTGTTTTGTTATGTTCTGCTGAATATTCCTCTCTATTTTTTGTTGCACTCTTCTGTCATTTTCTATCTAATTGGAAAAAAAAAATTCATTGCATTTACCTTTCCAACCCTTTCCAAAAATTGGCACTCAATTAAAATTCACCTACCAGAAAATAAATTGTTGCCAATTCATTAATTGGGACAAAAAGTATCTGACAATCCAACTGGGGGGAACAATCCAAAATGGATCTCATCTATCTGTGCATTAAATGCACTTTCCCATTGCTGCTCAAGATTAGATATTCTGACAGAGTTCACACTATCCACTATGGATTAAAGCCAAATAGAAAATATTATTTCCTAAAATGCATTAACACATGATACTGAAAACTACCCAATAATACACCAATGAACATACAAAACATCACAGCGAAGGAAAGCATAGGTATGCTTTCCATGGTGGTTTCCTAGCACTTGGGTAGATGGAAAGTATGAGCTTTTAACTGCCAAATAAAATAATGAGTTTGAAATAGTCGGTGCTCTCTCTTGTGAACATCCATATGACTGTAAAATGTGTAGCAAGATGAGGCATAACATAATTGTTAGAAATGCAAAAGCACAAATGGGATTTATTGATCTAATGCAGTTGCAACTATTGTGTAGGAGGAAGCACATGAACTATTTAGCAAAATGACTCGAGAATTTTTATATTTGTCTTTTTGAAAAATAAAACCAGGCACTAACCAAATTCAAGCATAAAACAAAAACAACATACAAATACCAACGCTTCGCTTGGAAATAACCTAAGATTAAACTCGATATACTCTTGTAGATCTATGTATAAATATATATTTATATTTAGATTAATTTACAAAAATAATTTACATTTATTTACATCTATAAACAAAAGTACCCTAAATAAATATGAAAGAATCCGATTAAATCAATTTACATTTTAATACCTTTTCTGAATATAGAACAATTTATCAATATATATATATATATATATTATATACAAAAAAGAAATATCAATTACTCATCAAACTTATACATTTAATCACACCATTTGCACAAGTTCAAATGAATAAAAAACCCTAAACTATTCATAAAATAATTTGTAAAAGCTAAGAAGAAAGATAACAAAGATAAAAATATGGCAACACAATTTTACGTGGAATACCCCAACTAGGGAAAAAACCACCTGAGAAATCCGCCACTTCTTTCTTATATTAATCCTCCATGAAAAGAATACATTTTTCTCCTCCTTCCTTTCTGCATGATACGTATTTATCTAATATTTTTAAAATGGTAACCATTATAAAAAAGCAATGGTTGAGGTAACCAGCAAGGAGAACTAACTAGCATACACTTAACTTGATAAAATTATTTCATTGATCCCAATATGTAGATACGATTCAAAATTCTTTCTTCCATGTACCTTGTTAAATATACCAAACTTTAATTGAAACATTAGTACATTTACAAAAGATAACATTATTAAATAATGTAAATTAAAAGATAAAAAATGCTAATAAATCAATAATTTCTCCTATCAAATATATGTATTAATTTTTAATAATATTTTGCTTGCCTAAGTTAATTTATTTTGTGGTTAATTTATTTCTTATAGAACTTAATTTATTTCTTGTAGGCTTGATTTTTTTATTAATCACTTTAGTCAATTTTCTCGATAAAGTAGTTTTAGTTCACTTTTCGTTAGGGGTACTACATTTTCCATAAGCAATTATAAAGTGTACACCAAAAAATTTTCAAGATCAAGGTGAGTTGGATTTGGATAAAAATGGATTGGATTTATTTTGGATCAGCTGAGATGCTTCCACTTGAAATTGTGCATGTAGATGCTTGATTTTACACGTGATGCTTGATTCTACACTTGATGCTTGTTTTCCAGGCTTATAGCATGGTACTTGTCCAAAACGTCACCATAGTGGTTTTCACGAGAGGACGATTTTTCTCTTGACTATTTTTTTTATTTTTTTGTTTTTTATTAATTTTTGATATCACACAAGATGCTTGTTTACCAAGTTTTCATCATGGTGACAATTTTTTTTCTCATGTTGAACCACCTAGTGGTGTTGATGTAGACATTGCTAGTCCTGATATGGTTGTTGTTGTCATGGCGTGCCAACTATATCCTGCTTGGAGGAGTTTTTTGCTAAGATATGAGTGCTTGAGTGTAACCCTTGATAATTCTTATCTTCTTTTTCAATAAAAGAGTTAACCTTACCTTGATGTGCACACTATGATAGAGTGCCCTTAGAATCCTTATGATAAAGAGTTGCTACCAACACATGGTCAATGTGAGGGTTTGATATCATGGATGGTGAAATGCATTGAGGGATATGATATTTAGATGGATTGGTCGACAGTTTGGAATATTTTATTTTCTAAACTTGGGATGATGAGCAATGATGGGTGGATATGGAGATTCGATTGGGACCAACATCTTGATATACCTTGTAGGTCAGTCTTGAAGATTTTTTTTGCATTGCTAGACTATTTTGATGAATGAAATTCCCTTTTTTATTTTTCCCCATAGTTTCTTTCACTAATTGAGTTTGATAGGGATTATTTTCTTTCTTTTTCTTTTTTATCCATTTGAAATTTTCTTGTCCATTTTATTTTACTAATTCTTATACTTCAATTAATTTTTTCATTCTTAAATATAGCCTTTTCTCTTGTTGTTGGTCCCAATTAGAGGGTTGAAATATGCGTGGATGATGATTCATGATACGACTAGTTGTAGCAGTAGTAGTGGTTTCATCATAAAGACCCTTCATGCTCTCTATGTTGATTCTTGCATTAGATAAAGTTGCCCCAAGTATTATAGAGGTATCACTAATATGTTTATACCCCTTGATTGTTGAATAACCAAGACCTTGATTCTTAGTATTGCCAATAATTTTCCTTGGTTCTAGGATACCTTGTTCAAGTAGGTCTAATCCTTTGTCTTCATAATGAATCCGTTGAAAAAAATTATTTTCAATAGGATATGTCTTACCTTGGAAATGAGGTACTAATCCTTCTCTACTCTGTTGTAGATCTTCAAATGTGATAGCTTCTTCAATGATGGGATCCTTCATATGTGGGCTAACTTCTTGATTGAAATTTTCAACTTGATCCTGTGAAATATCATATTTTGATGTCCCTTCAAAATATATCGATGCTTCTTTGATTGTTGTATACCCAATGCTCTGTTGCTCAAGATTGTTAGTTATCTTTGTTAATTTTAACATATTGTTCTCCATATTTTCATGCTCGATGTCTTCATCCTACCTAGAGGATGTTTATGATTTTAATGCTTCTTCTTGATCAATTTCAGTTATGTCTATAGATTTTGTTGTGCTTTGATCATGTATAAAGATGTTAAGAGTAGGTAACTCTTGTTTCTTGTTTATGATATCAAGAGTATGAGACTCTTGTTTTGGATGAAGATAATCTACATGTCCATTAGCAGTAAGAATCTCATGGGTAGATTTATGTGTGCTTGGTGTATGGATTTTTTATTCTTTTGGAAAACCTTGGGTGTCTTGGAAGATATCTACCAAGTCATTATAGTCTTTTGATGATATGGATTCTTGATATTTAATTTGTGTGGTATTATCTTTGATATGCTTTGGATCATATTCTTGACATGGATCAATTTCAAAGAAGGGATTGTTTGTAAAGGATCCTTGGATTTCCTCAAAATGTGGACATATGGGTAATAACTCTTGGCTTAGCTTTTTTGCATTGGGCATAAGCATTGGATTAAGAGTCTCTTGATTATCAATATATACTACCATGAAATTGGATGATGTCAATGTATCTTGTGTTGGATCATTGCTAGAATTTGGTGATTGATTTTGATCATGCTTGGAATTAGATTCTTGATGTATGTCCTCTTGCTCACTAGATGATGTGGAGACATCATCGATGTGATCAGTGATAGATAGCTCTTGATTATTTTTTTCAACATTTGAGTTTGAGATATTTTCAATGTTGTCATTGGTATATGAACCTTGAATTCCATCTTAAATAGCTATTTATCCTTGATCAATAAGGTCTTGGATGATATTTTTGAGAATAACACATTTTGATGCATCATGACCTTTTACTCCATGGTATTTACAATAGATCTTATCATCATACCATGGGAATTTGATGCTAGGTTCACCACTTTGTGGCGATTTTGGAAGTGTGATAATTTTTGCATTGAATAATTGGTTTAACATGCCCTTAATTGGCTCCCTTAAAGGAGTGTACTCACGTTTAGTAGTATGGTTTGATTGTAACATTGTTTCTGGTGGAGATGGATATTGAGATGGAATTTATTGTTGGCCTTGAGATTAATGATTTTGAGGTGGATATTGATTATTTGAAGGTCGATATTATTGATAGATTTGATTTTGATTTTGTGACCATTGATGTTGTTGATTCACTTGATATTGTGGAAATAGACTTTGTTGTTGATATGAATCAATTTTTTGATGATATTGGAAGTTTTGTTGATGTAGATATTGAGGTATTTATGGAATGATGTTTGTTTGTTGTGGATATGTAATGTTTCGACTTTGAATAAGTCATTGATGATACATTGTATTTCGTTCTCATTCAATTTCCTCAATATTTCTATTAATTTAATTTAGGGAAATTTGATGTTCTAGACTTATTCTATGATGGTGATTTTGAATCCTTTGATGTTGTGACCCTTGATAAGAGTGATTTGGCTAATAGTTCAATGTTGACATTTTTTGGGGGATGATATGCTTGTGTGTTTGAGATATTTTTGATACTCAATACCATATCATAAGGTCACTTGGTTTATATCTCCATGGGCCACCTTCATCGTTCATGGTGTTTGTCGGTGGGATGTTGGTGTTGTTTTTGTTTGCTTCCATGTTATTAATAGGTTGTGAACGTGTGGTTTTCATAAACAAGCACCAAGATCTTTGTGAATGTTGTGTGACTCTCACCTATGGAAAAGGTTGAACTAGAGAAACTGGTCACCAAATGGTCATATGGTGAAAGTGTGGGTGTTTTGATATGGTTGTTATGAAGCTCAAGACCCTAAGGTTTGAGTGTTATTTTGGAATGGTACTACTTTTAGAAATCAAAATGCTAAAGAACTTGGGTAGATATTTCACTTCCTTGTTTAGAGGATATGTTGTAGAAAATATTACTTGAACTATCCATGAGGCTCAAGAAACTGTTGATATCTTAGATGTTTGAGTGAAGGAATGATCCAAATGTTTTGTTTTAATTTTGATTTTTAAAAAGTAAGATGGAAATAATGGATGAAGGACTATATGAATATCTTGGTTTTCAATTGCTTCATTTCAACAATGACCTTGTAACCAGTTTTGGATAATTTTTTGGATTGTCAGTAGGATAGAGCAATAGTGATGATTTTTGAGAAAAAGCAAAAAATTGTGAGCAAAAGCGGCCAAATTTATTAACTAGGGCTTGAAATGTGTCAAGTGCACTACTTTCCAAGAAGCAAGTGCGAGCTGAAATGTCAAGTGCAACCTGTGCATATTTCTATCAAATGTGGTATTTACTCAATCAAAAGTGAGCTTTTCTTGGAACTTGCAAGAAGATTATAGGCAAGTGTGCTAGTCTCTGATAAACAAGTGTGAGAAAAAAGAAGCAAGTGCATTGATTTTGCATTAAATGCACAGATTATGTCAAGTGCAACTGATTTTCATTAGTGAAATTTTTGGGACAAAGAGAAAAAGCGGGATTTTTTTGGCAACTATGAGAAAATCTTGGTCAAATGTGCTAGGATCAGTAGCAAGTGTGATCTCTATGTAAATTGGTTTTCCAAGTTCAATATTTTGGCAGCAGTGTTGATGTATGTTTTCTTGCAATTTTTGGGTGTTTTGATATGTTTCAAGATGTGGTAAGTGATACAACAACTTTGTCTGGCTCAATAAAAAGCATGTATTTATGTGACATGTATTTCTATGGCTTTAAGTTGTGAAATAATGATACCAAATCCATAGTTTCCAACATTTACTTTGAGCCAATATAGACTGAAATTAAAGCATTAATATTCAGAAACCTCTAAGGAGGTCCTTAAGGAGTGTAAATATAGGGATTATTTTAAAATCATACACTAATTCAAAGGGTTTGTGATCCAACCATCATGTTTATTGTTTCTTTTGATGTATTATTTTTAGCTCAAGCACAATGTTTGATGTCAAAATTTGTTTTAAATGTTTTTGGCAAGTTTAACACAAATTTTTTTATAACCCTAGAGATAGAAACCATCCTTTTAGGTAGGCCTTCCTCATGCCCTGAAGGGATGATTTTACATGCAACTTATGGTGCAGGCTTGAAGTTAGACATGGCAAGTAACTTCTCAAAAGTAAATTTTGATGCACCACTTTCAAATATTTTTTTTGGATAAAGGGGTAGCTTCTAAAACATTTGGTTCGTAGTCATGTTTTGAGGTCATGAGTTTCAAATGTCTATACATGCAGAATTTTTCTCAATTAAGAGGCCTCCCAGTCCTTGTTGGTTTTTACATATCACACAGATACAGAGGGAGACTGACATCAGTATAAAGTAGCCTTGATTGGTGGGTGATGAAATTTCCTCACACCCACAATAATTTATATAGTGGACCAACATAGTGTCACTTGGATCGCCTATGAGGTCTCTGACATGGATGTTTTTTCAATAGGCAGGCCCTCTAAAGGTATGCTTTGAAAATAAAAGTGTGAAGCTCAAGAATTTTTTCTCTCACCCAAGATTGCCAAAAGGTACGAGGGGAGAATACAAATGCTTTATCTTTCCAAACACTGAATGCACAAAATGCAATTCATAGAAATTTGATTCTTTTTAAGCACCTCGAGTGGTGCTATTCCCAAAAATGTGTGAATAGATATCAAAGGTTCTTTCTAAAAGAATCCAAGGGAAGTGTTTTGGATATCATTCAATACCATATCAAAGGTGCAAAATAAAAGAATTATTTGTTCATTTTTTAAGCCCAAAACTTGAGTGTTTCTAAATAGATCCAGGTCTTACTTGGTAAACAAAATAAATTCGATTGTGCATCAACAAAAGGAAATTTTTTTGGTCCACAAACAAAAAATCAAACATTCAAAGCGTTAACTTGAAAGCTTAAAAACCTTTTTTAGAGCACCAAATGAATTGTTTGTTTGTGTTGTTCTTTTTAAGCACCAAGTGAAGATTCTCTAACTATGAAATTCTGGGAAGATTTCATTTTAGAGAACTTTAATTGAAATGTGTTGTTTGTGTTGTTTTTAAGCACCAAAATGAAGATTCTCATAACTTAAAAAGCATTGAAATGATTCATTTTAGACAGCTTAAAAACAAATGTGTTGTTTGTGTTGTTCTTTTTAAGCACCAAAATGAAGATTCTCCTAACTTAAAAATTATTGAACTAACTCATTTTAGATCACTTAAAAACAAATGTGTTGTTTGTAAGGTTTTTCTAAGCACCAAAATGAAGGATTCCTAACACAAAAAGCATTAAAATGATGAAACTCTTTGATCGTTCATCTTCCCTACATAAAACGTGTTAGTTTTTTTCATAAAAAAGATGCATCATAAATCCTACAAGATCTACATAAGAGATGTTTAGAAACTTCCCAAACACAACACACAATCAAACGTTAGGGTTACACAATTGATTAATCATAAAAACCCTACAACCTAGACCAAATCGAGAGGTAAGTTAATTTTAAGTGCACCAATGGAAAATCTAACTGTACAAAAACTGAAAACTACCTACACCATTGCAAAGATCGTGAAATTCTACCCCATTTAAAACAAATCATTAAAAAATACTTCCATATTACCAAGATATGGTCGTTTGAAGATAGGGTAAAAAAGGTCTTGATTACTAGTCAATAGCACCTTGTTATGTCAAAAGTGCCCTCTATCAGAGAGAAAAGGCACTGGAAAATGTCAAAAAATATGAAACATAGGTCAAATGTGCGAGAATCATTGTCAAAAGCACCATAATCACTATCAAATGTGCCAAAAAAATGTCAAAAGTGGAAAAACCATGAAAGAAGATGCAAAAAAAACTTGTTCCTATGCATGAGGATTTTTATAGAACACCTCTGAGACTTGTAGCTTCAAAATTTTCTAACAAAATCGTTAGTGTTGGGGACTAGGTTCCCATCGGGCATGCCAGAATGTGTGAGCATGAGAATCATAGAGTGTAAACAAGATAGATGAAATGAAGTAGAAGCTAATCTAAATTAAAAAAAACTAATCTAGATCTATTCCTTCACTCATGAAATGCATAATTAAGAACACTTAATTCAAGAACATGTAAATGAAATGTATCAAAAACAAATGAATTCAATAAACAAAATCGTTACCCATCTCGTGTCAGAGTGTATTCATGAAGATGTGGTTGCTCGTATCAATGTGAAGCCTCCATAGTTTGTGTGAGAGCTTGAAGAATGATTGTGTGTATGGTTGATCGAAGATATGTTGAAGCTTTGTCAATGGTGATTAGGAATATTGGTAGTACTTTGTTGTGCAAATGATGTTGATTCTTCGATCCTTTTTTGTGAGGAAAGAGGTTTGTTATATAAAAATTATGATTTGAAATGGATGATCAAGATTAAAAATGTTGAATCCAAATCAACGGTTGAATGTTTTTGAGAATATTTTAGACATGAATAATCTGTGCAAAATATATTACATAATTAGTGTGATTGAGGAATAGATTGATCAGTCAAGAATTAGATTTATCTATTAGGAATTAGATTGAATAATCTGTGGGATTGAAGAATAGATTGATCTGTTAGGGATTAGATTGATTAGTTAGGAATTAGATTGATCTATTAGGAATTAGACTGAATAATCTGGGGGATTGAAGAATATATTGATCTATTAGGGATTAGATTGAGCAATCAATGATTCATAATTTACTCAATTAGGAAAGTGGTTGAGAATGATTAACTAATTCATGTTCATTTTGGAGTTGAACGTGCAAATCAAGTTTGACTTTTGCAAATAAAGTTGCATTAGTTTGATTTTATTTTTTATAATGATTTAAATAGTTTATTTAATTCATTTAAATTTTGGAGGGAAAGTGAGTTAATTAAATTAGTATAATTTAATAATTCAATCGACTTAGGGGAATAAAGTGATTTAGTGACTTAATTAAATAATTGGTGTTATTTAACTAATCAGGATGAAACAAAATTAGATTACGACTTTATTAAATAAATGTAATTTATTTAATTGGTCAAAATTGATGAAATGTGAATTTTTTAATTTTTGTCGTATTATTAAATTAATAGCAAAAATAGGGTTTTAGGACTTTATTAAATAAATGAAATTTATTTAATTAGTCAAAAATTGATGGAAAAGTGAATTAATTAAATAATGTCGTATTATTCAATTAATAGGAGAATTTAGGGTTTTGGATGTAATTGATGTGAAATGTAGTGATATTTGATAATAATGATGTTGATGATGTGAAAATGTCGTTTAGGGTGTGTGATAGGTTTTAGGTCAATTTTACATTTCTACAGGTTAATACAAATATTTTTTATTAATGGTGTCCATATTTGTATGATAAACCCACACTTCAATAGATATTTGTAGATGGTTTACTTCAAATATTTAAAATCTAAGTGTTTTCCATGCACTTTTACTTTCTATAATTGTAAATATATAATAAAGTTTGAACATTATTCTCCTGTAAGATTATTGAACATTAAATCAATCATATGAATATATTAATGCTTCATGCTTCATTTGCTTCACGTAGGAAAATTATGTGTATGATTCATCTTCATGCTTCATGCTTCATGTGTATGCTTCATGATTTATATCATTGAGGAAGACATCTACCATTCCACGTGTATGCTTCATGTATTACGTAGATAAAGAAAAAATCATAAAACTATTGACAAAAGAAAATGGAAAGTAACAACTAAGTCTCAAAAACAAAAACTCAAGGCATGCACGTCTTATTAAAGATCATAAGGGAATTGGATTATTCAATACTAAGAGACCATAAATCAACCTTCCCAATAGAAAACTTCATAGATATTCATCCTATTTCTAAACATGAATTCGAACCCAATAATTAGAAGAATGCAACTTTAAAAGTTAAAATTACATGCTTATAATAGTCAATAAACAACTTCAAGAGACGTGGATGACAAAAACAGAACCAAATGAAAGTTCAAGAATTGCTTTTTGCCCCAAGCATATCTAAAAAGTTGTAAATAAATCAATTTAGGTTCTCACAAATAGTGATGATATGAATTTGGTTGTGACTTTTCAAAGGTGAACAATTGTGACCCTTCGAATAGGAAATACTATAAACCTTTTATAACGAAGCGCAATGACCATGCCTAGTGTAGATGTGCCCACCTAGATGTGTTGGTGCTAATTTTTTGGTCCCATGAAGAACAAAACAAAAAGTGGCCTACCTTGCAACTTTACACTACATGCAACTAACCCATTTTCCATCAACTAAAATATGTTCACCACAAGAAAATGACTTGGAGCTATCAAAATCTAAGAGAGGTTATTATAGAGTGGCCCTACGTGATCATGTAGCCTTGAACATAGTGTTTCCAAGTGTCACAGTTTTTGAGTAATTGCTCATCAAATTTTTTTTCCCTTTTTCACTTTGGTCTCTTAAGAGACTTCATCAGTAGAATGTGGCTTGGACTGTTTCGGCATGTTTGGGTGCAAAATAGGACCTTTCCTAGCATTAATTCACCCATACATACGTGTTGGAATAATTGGTTTCATCGTATGATGAAAAAATAAAAGTTACATCACTTTCCAACTTTACACTACATGCAACTGACCTATTTTCCATCAACTGAAATTTGTTCACCATGGGCAAAAAACTACAAGCCATGAAAAATAAAGAGAGTTTATTGTAGAGGGGCTCTACATGATCCCACAACCTTAGAGAAAAATTTTCCAAGTTCCATAGTTTCCAAGTAATCGCTCATTGATTTTTTTTGCCCTATTGCACTTTGGTCTCTTAACATACTTTGCCAGTAGAATGTGGCTCAAACTATTTCAACGTGTTTGGGTGCAAAAGAAGACCTTTCCTAGCATAAAACCACCCATACGGACATGTTGGAACACTTGGTTTGGTTGTATGACGAACAAAGAAGAATATACATACACACCTTCCTCAAATTCTCGAGAGAAAGAAGAATCTCTTCATTGAATACATTATGTATCTCATTCAATTTGGTTTGCTTCTTTTTCATGTGCTTTTAGAGAAGACTAACTTCCTTTTCATTGACGATAAAATCTTCTTGTCTTTTAATTCCTTTTCTAAGTGGTTATTTTAGTCTTCAATTTCAACACTTCCAACTATTGCCTTTGCATCTACAACTATTATTATCATTTTTGGAAGTGTCTTTCTAATTATAGAATGCAAGTGTTTCTTTTAACAAGTTCTTTACAAAACTTCTCTACCTTTATAGATAAGACTTTCAGGTGTCCACAACACCAATTCTCCTTTTTTTCACTTACATTTCAGATTGCTTCTTCCTTATCATCTATTTTTAGTTGTATTTTCTCCATAGAAGTCTTAAGTTCAAGAATCTTTGACTTCATTAGTTCATTTTTCAATCTGCCCATAAAGATTGGAATGGTTGTAGGATATACCCAAAATTTAAAATATATGGAAAATGTGGTAGCATAGATAAGGCAATGAGTTTCTTGAAAAAATGCCTCAAATAAATGTGATCTCATGGTGATGTACATCACCATGAGACAAAATTTCTTTGAGGAATTTTTTCAAACAACTCAATACCTTATTTATTTGTTTGCTTAAGGTAGACATGTAAAATTGATCTAACACTTATTGCACATCATAAATGACCTTTTCTCATCATCAACATCATTATCACTAAATATCAATGCATTTCACATCAATTGCATCAAGGCCATAAATTCCTCTATTAATTGAATAATATGACATTACTTAATTAATTCATTTTTCACCATTTTTGATGAATTAAATAAATTCCTTTTATTTAATAAAGTCCTAAAATCCTAATTTCTTCAATTAATTGAATAATATGACATTATTTAATTAATTCACTTTTTTATCAAATTTGACCAATTAAATAAATTTTATTTTTAATAAAGTCCTAATCTAACTTTATTCTTCCTGGTTAATTAAATAACATCAATTATTTATTTATGTCAATAATTTAACCTATTCCCCCGAGTCAATTAAATTATTAAAACATTATAATTTAACTGTCACTTTCCCCTAAACTTGAATAAATAAATAAATTATTCAAAAACATCATCCAAAAGGTCAAATCAAACAATTACCACTTTATTTACAAAAGTCAAACTTGATTTGCACGTTCAACTCAAAAAGATTAATTAATTATCCTCACCCACTTTCATGATTGAGAAAATTACGATCCCCTAATTGCTCACTCTGATTGGCTGACTAATCCATCTATTTCCTAACAAATTCATATAATTTTCAATCCCAAAAATTATTCAATCTATTTCATCAATCACACTAAACACTCAAAATGGTTTCTTCAATCACACCGATTACGTAATCAATTTACGTTGGTTATTCCCATCTATTTCCTCTCAACATCTTTCAACCGTTGATCAGGATATTCTACTACACAATCTCAAGCATTCAATTCGAACACAAATTCTATATATCAACCACCTTTCTTCTAAAAAATGATCGGATAATTAACACATTTTACACAATGAAGTTATACCACAATCTTAATTGATATTTTAACAAAGCTTCACACATATCTTTGATCAACACATGCACGTTCTTCAAGCTTTTTCACACACGATGGAGGCTTCGCATTGATACAAGCAACCCAACATCTTCATGAACACACTCCAACATGGGATAGTAAATATATATTTTTTTAATTCATTCTAATTGTTTTCTTTCAATTATGTTCTTGAATTTATTAATTGTGTAGTTTCATTTCATGAGTAATGGGAATTAATCATCTTTTGTTTGAATTATATTAGTTTTCGTTCATTCAATTTTACATTGCATGATCTCGATTTCCCTCTTATACACTTACTATTATTCTTTGATAGATTTTTTTCATGCATCCATAGTTTGGTCGAAAGCACATGTTTTAGGATTTTAGCCATAGCAACAAGGGGACCTTGGAATGGGGTATGACATCTATCAAAACATAAAAGGGGGCATTTTCATGAGTTTCATGGTTGTAATTTCCCTAGTAGACACGTGTGAAATGTGGATGCATAGACAAGGCACATGAACTATTTGACAAAATTCCTTAATGAGATATGTCCTCGTGGTCAATGTGGATGCATTAACAAGGTAATGAGAATTGTAAGAAAAAATGCCTCAAAGAAATGGGGTCTCTCTCCCTCTATCTCTCATGTATCTCCCTAAGGCACCCTACATACATAACTAGATCTCTCTCACACTCACTCCCTATTTCTCGCACTCCCTCTCTCCCTATCTCTTAGGTCTCTCCCTCCCACCCCCCTCTCTCTCTCAAGTCTCTCCCTCAAGCACCCTACCTACATAACTACATAACTCTCTCTCTCTCAAGTCTCTCCCTCCCACCCCCTCTCCCTCTCTCACTCCCTTTATCTCTCTCTCATCCCTCTATCTCCCATTGCCTCTCTCTCAACTATTTCCCTCCCACACCTCCCTCTCTTAGGTTTCCTTGAAGAACCCTACCTAAATAACTAGATAACTCTATCTCTCTCAAGTCTCTCCCTCCCACCCCCTCTCCCTCTCTCAAGTCCCTCTCTCTCTCTCTCACTCCCTCTATCTCACATCCCTCTCTCTCCCACTCCCTCTCTCTTAATTATCTCCCTCCTAACCCCTTCTCTCTCTCACATATCTCCCTCAAGCACCCTACCTACATAAATAGATAATTATCTCTCTCTCTCTCATCATCCCTCCCACCCTACAAAGATAGGTTCCTCTCACTCCAACCCCCTCTCTCCCTCTATCCCTCCAAAACTACCTAGATAATTCCCTCTCTCTCTCTCTCTCTCTCTCTCTCTCTCTCTCTCTCACACACACACACACACACACACACACACTCCCACCCCTCTCTCTCAAGCATCTCCCTCTCACCCTACCTAGATAACT